>JAFMSR010000229.1:0-68367 GCA_022818135.1 Saxidomus purpurata | reverse complement strand
GAGGTAGTCTCGTGCAGATAAGTGCTACACCGTCCGGCACGTTAGAGAGCAAAGGGGTGTTTTCGTAAAGAGCTAAGCTGTGCATGTTATAACATTGTACCAGCGGATGTTCAGCATACAAGCAAACCTGTGTTAAGGCTACACATTCAGAGACAAAGATGTGTTTAAACATGTACGTCTTCCAATTCTAACATCACTGAAATGTTTCTGCACTTTCTGCAGACACCGGAAAAATTTATTATTTTTAAGGCCTGTAATTTACAATTCGGTCCTGCATATACATACATATAACGGGAAGTATGGATTAAACTTGAGGCACTCCTTCCCAAGTCAACTTTACCTACGATGTACAAACTTTAGGAAAAACTTTCTTTTTTCACAGTATCTTATGTCATTTCTGTTGAAAAGTTTAAAGAATGGGTAATTGTTAAACACGGATTTACCAATATCATTGAAAAGTAACACGTAAAGAAAGAAGTCATACAGTGTCCACTTGACAGTCTCGTTCCCAGATAACACTAAATTAATTACATTATTACTTTCGCACCCATCACATTCAATCAAAATATTATTAAAAACCATATACATGTACATGTAGTTCATACAGTTTAACATGTCACATCATAGCATGCAATTCATAAAATAATCTTTTATTCCCGGGCTCCCCTGACATTCGAGAAATAGTCAAAGGTATGCTACTATAATGATTTACATTTTCAAAAACATATACTATCATTAAAAGCAGACGGACATATCCATACTAAATTGTTATTACTTTATTAGCACCGCGCATTCTGATGTTATAAACGCACATCATTTACGTTTATTTATAATGATGTCACAAATATCTTAGAAAACTGAAAATCTACTGCTACTGCTACTGCTCAGCTACTGCTACTGCTCAGCTACTGCTACTGCTCAGCTACTGCTGAGCTACTGCTACTGCTGAGCTACTGCTACTGCTACTGCTGAGCTACTGCTACTGCTGAGCTACTGCTACTGCTGTGTTACTGCTACTGCTACTGCTGAGCTACTGCTGTGTTACTGCTACTGCTACTGCTGAGATACTGCTACTGCTACTGCTCAGCTACTGCTGCTAAGCTACTGCTACTGCTACTGCTGTGCTACTGCTACTGCTGAGCTACTGCTACTGCTGCTCTACTGCTACTGCTCAGCTACTGCTACTGCTACTGCTATGCTACTGCTACTGCTGAGCTACTGCTACTGCTAAGCTACTGCTAAGCTACTGCTACTGCCAAGCTACTGCTACTGCCAACTTCACGTTTTATAATTTTGCTACTGCTACTGCTAAGCTACTGCTACTGCTACTGCTGAGCTACTGCTACTGCTGTGCTACTGCTACTGCCAACTTCACGTTTCCTACTGCTGAGCTACTGCTACTGCCTACTTCCTATACATGATCACTTTTCATTATTATCAGAAACACAAATACACATATGTGCATTAACGTGTGGTCAATAGGACATTACCTTTAAAAAACCGATCGTGATTATTTGTAAAAGTTACGACATATTTTTAACAAATAAATAAATATCGTGATACTTCACAAAAGAATTTGAGGACACAATTGTTTGGCACTAAACTCGTGACATGCACATTCACATTCAGTAAGATTGACTTGTATCCGAATCAAGATCTTTATCGTGCGTTCTCTCTTATGTAATTGAAATTTATGTATACATACAGGTGTGTGTTCATGGGATAATACCACCCCTGATACATGTAAGTCATTTGTGTACATCTTTTAAACCATGAAATTTTCACAGAGCTTTAAACTTTTACTGGAGAAGTTAAGCTGTCCTTAGTACGACTCTGTGTAATATGCACCTTTAAATTGTACCGTTACATTACTATATAACTTCAAATCTACCCTTTCAATTAGCCCTGGAAATTACCTGAAAAACTGAATATTAAGTCAGTATGACATTACTTCAAAATAAAATCAGGAAATAGGAGCTGGATAGTAAGGCCGTTTGTAGATATATATGCCACAGAGATAATGATTCGAAGAAACTCTTGAAATTTGAAATATAAACGAAAGTAAACAGAACAGTTTTAGGTCACTTGTCTTTACATTAACACACAAATCAGATAACGTGCTCTTCAATATTGGAGGAAATAAAGATATTATTATTATTATTATTATTATTATTATTATTATTATGTCAACGACCTATATTTTCATATCAGTATTGAGGTTGTACATGTACCATAACATTCAATGCACCTCAGAGTTAGTCTTACTTTGACCTCTTTTAAAAATTGAGCTTCTTTGGTTCTTGTTCATTTTCACGTTCCTTTGACATTAATTTTGAAGCGTTGCTTTATTGCGTGTCCAAATCTTTGAATCGGTTTAGAGTGACCTGTATCGATGTACTTTTTTAATCACGCACAACCTTTCTAGAAATAAAACGTTCAGATGGTATACATGTATAAGGTTTTGATTTTGTTTACTGATTTTTCTCTTTCGTTATCTACGCTTGTTGCAGAAACAATACCTATATACTGTCGATCTGTTCAACATCATATTATAGACAGTTCTTATGTCCTGATAATGTCTGATAAATAAAGCACATTTATTTCAGTTACGTTTCCAAGACGCGTTCTTTTGATTATTTCAGCCGTACAATTAACAATTGGGAATGTCTTTCTTCAAATTGGTTACAAATTAGCAAACTAATCAAGCAAACCAGCATATTTACAACGGTTTCTGTTGATAAGATTACGACGTTGTACAAATATAACATACTCTCAGTACAGACGAATAAAAAGGTACAGATATATAAACTGATCTTAGTACAGACGAATAAAACGGTACACATATATAAACTGATCTCAGTACAGAGGAATAAAACGGTACAGATATATAAACTGATCTCAGTACAGAGGAAAAAAAAGGTACAAATATATAAACTGATCTTAGTACAGAGGAATAAAAAGGTACAGATATATAAACTGATCTCAGTACAGACGAATAAAACGGTACACATATATAAACTGATCTCAGTACAGAGGAATAAAACGGTACACATATATAAACTGATCTCAGTACAGACGAATAAAACGGTACATATATATAAACGTATCTCAGTACAGATGAATACAACGGAACAGATATATAAACGTATCCCAGTACAGATGTATACAACGGAACAGATATATAAACGTATCTCAGTACAGATTAATACAACGGAACAGATATATAAACGTATCTCGGTACAGATTAATACAAATGTTTTTACCTTACTATCGTCCGTGAGATGGACCAGTACGCGCCATATTGTAAGAAAGAAACTGCCAACTTTCCCAAGATAAGAGGCATAGTCAATAGTAGGACTCAAACCCATGACAATCAATCATTGAGAAGTAACATGACCCTCAATCATTGAAAAGAATATGATTTCAATATAGCGACTCTAACCACTCGAACACAAAGGAGGACGTTTTGCTATAACGATGCTGATTTGTTTCATAAATTCTTACAGGTCTCAGACCTACTAGTATTCTGATCATATTCCACCGAGTTACTATAGATTTGTATAATGACGAAGAAATGGGGCTGTGTCAGTAGTATAAAATGGGGGGTCCCCCTCCGAAAATTTTGCCCATACCCGAAAATTTTGCCCATACGATGTAGCAGTTACTTCCCCTACATCGTATGTACCGGCATATGTGCTCATATGATCTAAGGGAAATAATTGTGACAGTCACTCGAGTTTTATGTTGACAAGAGTTGTATTTTTGAATGAGCTGAATTAACCAATGAGGAGTGAAACAATGACGCGATTGAATCCGACTCGATAAAAAGAATCGCGAACGTTTCACTCGTGCCTCGGACGTTGAACCTGTCTGACCATACATACGACACCACATCATGGATGATACAGAAAAGGACCGCATCTTAAAACAATACTATTTCGAGGAGAAAAATCCCGACCTCTGAAAAACTAATTTTATAATATATATTTAAAACGATACATTTGAAGAGAGTATAGTTTATTCACGCTGAGAGACAGCAGCAGACTTTTCAGGTTATAACGAAAGTTATAAAATATCATTGTTAATAACCTCGGAAACCAATTATATTATGCTAATTTAACGTCCCTGGATATGAGAGCATATTGTTTAAGTATTTCAATGAAACAGTCCAATGAGGAGTGAAACAATGACGCGATTGAATCCGACTCGATAAAAAGAGCAGACTTTTCAGGTTATAACGACCGGTTCGGAGACCATATCATCGCTTTTGCGTCCGCCATTCAATTAGCACTTAATGTCCGGTGTGTAAATCTTACATGCATGGGTCGGTTTTCTATAGGATGTGTAGCAGAGCAAAGGTCACATAATATATCTCTACAGGGGTATAGTAGGAATTCACTATTATATATATCAACACTATAAGCCACACGAAGTGACAAGATGAGTCATTCAGGAGGTATGATGAGGTATTGAGGAGGTAATGAGGAGGCATGAGGAGGTAATGAGGAGGTACGAGGAGGCATGAGGAGGTAATGAGGAGGTATGATGAGGTATTGAGGAGGTAATGAGGAGGTACGAGGAGGTTATGAGGAGGGTCACTTCTTGTGGCTTATAGTGTTGATATATATGATAGTGATTTGGTACAGACGGCGAGGTCAGTTGCTAATAAAGCGAGACCGTTATCTCACTATGGAGAGTAACGACAAGAACATCATATTTCACTGTAGGAAATGTGGTTACGTTTTTTTTTTTTTGCTTTGGAGAAACCTATTACACCACTTCAGAGTATGGCATACATGCGAGTATTATTCAAATATCTGTGTATGCTGCGACTGCGTGTTTGAAAACCGTAAGGCATTTCTCAAGCATGTGAAAATGAAAGCCTCGGAGGTAGTGAGGAGAAACAGACCAATGCAAACGGATTCTAACCTTTTAGGGATATCTAAGGGAGGTAAAAGTCATTTGGTTCGGTCTCCTGAATGTTTGCGGATATATGCGTCAAAATGTTTTATTCGATTTCTATCTATATGGCACTGGTTTCTGCAAATGAGACATGTATGTTGATATTTCGGATTATTTCATTTCAAATTTGGGGTATGCCGTCGAAATCATACAAGTAATACTGGACTTTAATGAGCACCCCAATGACCAATAAATGGAACCTACCCATTGTAAAATTCCAAAGGAAACACTTATAAAAAGATAGGACGGTTTATTCAAGCGTATAATGCAATGAAAATAAAACAAACTTTTGCGTATATTTCTCAACATACATGTAGATTAGTCAAATATTTAAAAAAAATTGATAACTAATATATTTCGAAAGGACATCAACTGCATACTTATAAAAACCGCAAACAGGTATTAAATAACAAGCGAGATTGTCATGGTGACACGATTAAATTACATTTTTTTTAAAGAACTCCAAGCACACACTGCGACCCGTAAACCGCAAGCCTTTTCTTTGAATAGCGTTAATTTTAGTGGAGTGAGCGCTGTAGGAAAACATTATTTTAATCTTGCGTATATTTTAAATGAATAGTTTTAGATAAAAGCTTATTACTTGATTTAAACTCTTGCTTGTTGCTAGACGTTTTTATATACCCTTAGTTAAATGGTAAACACCACCTATTGGAAAAATGACCGAGAAAAAAGAAGTCACAAAGCAACATCTGTGTTTATTAGCTACATTTATTTTTTTCTTCTAAATTATCTACATTTCTTTAATATAAAAGCGTGAGTTTTAATAAAACAGACACAAGTTTTGCTCTTTCCAGATGGAACAAATGAATGAAGTCAGTCAATTCGTTGATAGAAATGTCACAGATCATAAAGGCTTTTTTTATACAAAAGACACGCAGCTCACTTTAGCTTCGGCAATATCGTTTTACTATTAGCCGAACAAGTTTGACAGTCCTGTTATACATGTATCACTCTCACTCAGTATCTTCCATTTGTTTCGTATCTTCTTCTTCTTCCAACTGTGGAGTGACGTAATTGTCCAGCACTTTATCAAACAGAAATCTCCGTTTAAGAATGGCGTACTTTAAGGCTTCCTCCCCTTCGTAGTGTTCTGTTGCAATTAGTTGATTGACTGTCTTCTTTATCGCTTTATAGATGGGATCCTTCTTCATAGCATCGAACCACACCAGTTTTCTACCGAAAATGTTCATCATGGCTTTCCTGTAAGTGCTTTTCATGTCCTCAAAGACATTTTATCTGGCTTCACTTTCACTGATCTCGGTATCTTCTTCCATAAGCTCCTTCACTTCGGTTTCATACTGCGACTGGCACTTATCAAACGCTTCCTCTACAATATATTCCCAAGGGTCAATATCCAAACTCTTCTCAGATGTTACAGACATATCGTCGTCGCTGTTATCAGAATTGTTTTCATTAACAGGTCCAAAAATGTCCTCTTGTACAGAAATGTCTGACATCGCGTCTTCCTCTGAATCTTCGTCCGGATGTGCAGACCTTTTATGCCGCAACATATTATCCCGTCTTCTAAAGACTTTGAAACATATATCACATTCAAACATCGCGCTTGAAGGCTAAACTGCAAATGAGGAGACGCTGTAACATCTGAGAAGAGTTTGGATATTGACCCTTGGGAATATATTGTAGAGGAAGCGTTTGATAAGTGCCAGTCGCAGTATGAAACCGAAGTGAAGGAGCTTATGGAAGAAGATACCGAGATCAGTGAAAGTGAAGCCAGAGAAAATGTCTTTGAGGACATGAAAAGCACTTACAGGAAAGCCATGATGAACATTTTCGGTAGAAAACTGGTGTGGTTCGATGCTATGAAGAAGGATCCCATCTATAAAGCGATAAAGAAGACAGTCAATCAACTAATTGCAACAGAACACTACGAAGGGGAGGAAGCCTTAAAGTACGCCATTCTTAAACGGAGATTTCTGTTTGATAAAGTGCTGGACAATTACGTCACTCCACAGTTGGAAGAAGAAGAAGATACGGAACAAATGGAAGATACTGAGTGAGAGTGATACATGTATAACAGGACTGTCAAACTTGTTCGGCTAATAGTAAAACGATATTGCCGAAGCTAAAGTGAGCTGCGTGTCTTTTGTATAAAAAAAAGCCTTTATGATCTGTGACATTTCTATCAACGAATTGACTGACTTCATTCATTTGTTCCATCTGGAAAGAGCAAAACTTGTGTCTGTTTTATTAAAACTCACGCTTTTATATTAAAGAAATGTAGATAATTTAGAAGAAAAAAATAAATGTAGCTAATAAACACAGATGTTGCTTTGTGACTTCTTTTTTCTCGGTCATTTTTCCAATAGGTGGTGTTTACCATTTAACTAAGGGTATATAAAAACGTCTAGCAACAAGCAAGAGTTTAAATCAAGTAATAAGCTTTTATCTAAAACTATTCATTTAAAATATACGCAAGATTAAAATAATGTTTTCCTACAGCGCTCACTCCACTAAAATTAACGCTATTCAAAGAAAAGGCTTGCGGTTTACGGGTCGCAGTGTGTGCTTGGAGTTCTTTAAAAAAAATGTAATTTAATCGTGTCACCATGACAATCTCGCTTGTTATTTAATACCTGTTTGCGGTTTTTATAAGTATGCAGTTGATGTCCTTTCGAAATATATTAGTTATCAATTTTTTTTTAAATATTTGACTAATCTACATGTATGTTGAGAAATATACGCAAAAGTTTGTTTTATTTTCATTGCATTATACGCTTGAATAAACCGTCCTATCTTTTTATAAGTGTTTCATTTGGAATTTTACAATGGGTAGGTTCCATTTATTGGTCATTGGGGTGCTCATTAAAGTCCAGTATTACTTGTATGATTTCGACGGCATACCCCAAATTTGAAATGAAATAATCCGAAATATCAACATACATGTCTCATTTGCAGAAACCAGTGCCATATAGATAGAAATCGAATAAAACATTTTGACGCATATATCCGCAAACATTCAGGAGACCGAACCAAATGACTTTTACCTCCCTTAGATATCCCTAAAAGGTTAGAATCCGTTTGCATTGGTCTGTTTCTCCTCACTACCTCCGAGGCTTTCATTTTCACATGCTTGAGAAATGCCTTACGGTTTTCAAACACGCAGTCGCAGCATACACAGATATTTGAATAATACTCGCATGTATGCCATACTCTGAAGTGGTGTAATAGGTTTCTCCAAAGCAAAAAAAAAAACGTAACCACATTTCCTACAGTGAAATATAATGTTCTTGTCTTGTCTTACTCTCCATTGTGAGATAACGGTCTCGCTTTATTAGCAACTGACCTCGCCGTCTGTACCAAATCACTATCATATATATCAACACTATAAGCCACAAGAAGTGACCCTCCTCATAACCTCCTCGTACCTCCTCATTACCTCCTCAATACCTCATCATACCTCCTCATTACCTCCTCATGCCTCCTCGTACCTCCTCATTACCTCCTCATGCCTCCTCATTACCTCCTCAATACCTCATCATACCTCCTGAATGACTCATCTTGTCACTTCGTGTGGCTTATAGTGTTGATATATATAATAGTGAATTCCTACTATACCCCTGTAGAGATATATTATGTGACCTTTGCTCTGCTACACATCCTATAGAAAACCGACCCATGCATGTAAGATTTACACACCGGACATTAAGTGCTAATTGAATGGCGGACGCAAAAGCGATGATATGGTCTCCGAACCGGTCGTTATAACCTGAAAAGTCTGCTCTTTTTATCGAGTCGGATTCAATCGCGTCATTGTTTCACTCCTCATTGGACTGTTTCATTGAAATACTTAAACAATATGCTCTCATATCCAGGGACGTTAAATTAGCATAATATAATTGGTTTCCGAGGTTATTGACAATGATATTTTATAACTTTCGTTATAACCTGAAAAGTCTGCTGCTGTCTCTCAGCGTGAATAAACTATACTCTCTTCAAATGTATCGTTTTAAATATATATTATAAAATTAGTTTTTCAGAGGTCGGGATTTTTCTCCTCGAAATAGTATTGTTTATGCGGTCCTTTTCTGTATCATCCATGATGTGGTGTCGTATGTATGGTCAGACAGGTTCAACGTCCGAGGCACGAGTGAAACGTTCGCGATTCTTTTTATCGAGTCGGATTCAATCGCGTCATTGTTTCACTCCTCATTGGTTAATTCAGCTCATTCAAAAATACAACTCTTGTCAACATAAAACTCGAGTGACTGTCACAATTATTTCCCTTAGATCATATGAGCACATATGCCGGTACATACGATGTAGGGGAAGTAACTGCTACATCGTATGGGCAAAATTTTCGGGTATGGGCAAAATTTTCGGGGGGGGACCCCCCATTTTATACTACTTGTGTCGGACCTTGCAAGATCTCCTGTGATTTCTTCCTTGCCGTTAAAGAGAACCTGCTTTGAACGGAGCATGAGGTAAAGTATATTTATAGAATATTTGGAATACCAGTGTAATTAGAAATTCTTTTAACAATCTTACAATTTGCCCGTGAAGTGACATGTGATACATTTTTTTTTATTTCGTAATTACGAAATACATTTCGTAAAAACGAAATAAGATTTCGTAAAACCGAAATAAGATTTCGGAAAAACGAATTGTTATTTCGTAAAAACCAAATGTTATTTCGTTTTTACGAAATGCCTTTCGCAACTACGAAATACATTTCCTTTTTACGAAATAACACTTCGCTTTTACGAAATTAGATTTAGTTTTTTCGAAATGTTATTTCGTTTTACGAAATTTTATTTGGTTTTTACGAAATGTATTTCTTATTTCGTTTATACGAAATGTTTTTCGTTATAACGAAATAAAAAAAATGTATCACATGTCACTTCATGGGCACCGTATTAATTATTTATATATGACATTTTGAATACAATTGTGTCAGAAAAGAAAATAACAAAAGACAGTTGGTAAAGAATATAGTAAAATAATTATTCCCGAAAATCTACGTGAATTACATGAATTTGTAAATTACGCAGTTAAAGTGTCTTCCCGTAGTTTGCGTACGTGTAGCGGCTTTGCGGACTTGAACGAGACTTCTGCTGAACCACAGGTGAGTGTAGCGTACCAGGGACCCAAACAGTGAATGTTAGATAAAAATAGCCTAATGACTATATATCAATAAGAAGGTAAACAACACAGTTCGCACATAGACCCAGTTTCAGCTTCAATTACTTCATACAGAATAGTGCATATTTATCAAAACCTATTGCATATATACCTAACGTAATTATATTTTCCGTAAACGTTTACTTCAAGGTCCAAATGCAAACCGTTTTGTAACAGCGACTGATAGTTTCCGAAATTTTTACCATTTTTCGCCAACTCGAATAAATCTCACACATTTCGGGTACGTCTATTTTCCAGTGTGCAACCGTCACTGTGGACATACACAAGAACGGCACAACACTGCTACTAGAGCTCAGTATTCCATAGACATGTATTAGTGATGTGTAACCTAGACTTGGTAAGACCTGGCCGATCGATACAGTATGGAAACTGGTTTTTCCCATTATCAGTATGGCTGCATGTATATGTTTACAAAATATATCAACGAAATAAAATGAATACTGTATTAACGGATCGTATTAAAACTGGAAAGCTTGTGGAAATATTTATCAAATCAATTTCTACGAGCGTCGGTTGTGTAATATTTGGATGACACAAGGCGAGATTGTTTAAAAGCTTGTTAAAAGGGAAGAATTCAGTGTTAGAAATGTGTGACATTTATTCGGGTTGACGAAAAATGTAAAAAAAATCGGAAATTATCAGTCGCTATTTCAAAACGGTTTGCTTTTGGGCCTTGAAGTAAACTTTTACGGAAATGATAAACACTTATGCTATATATGCAATGGGTTTTAATAAATATGCATTATTCTAGATGAAGTAATTAAGGCTGAAAGTGGATGTTAAACTGTGTTGTTTACCTTCTTATTGATATAGGGTTAGTAAGTAGGCTATTTTGAACTAAAAATCACTGTATGGGTCCCTGGTACGCTACACTCACCTGTGTGCTGAACGAGGGGTCGCAATGGCTCAATGATGTTATATAAGAATAGTTTTCAATATCAGTTTTGTACAAACTAACACATAATTGGTCGCAAAATCAAACTGACAAAATATATTCAATTTCAGTTTGTAGCAGTTACAGAACAGAAAAGAACAGTTGATCACTTTATTAACTCAGTATGTTTACAAGTAACACTTAAATTATGAGCATACAATTCATAAGCAATACAAAAATACTACTCACATGACATGATAAATAAGAAAGGAAAGAAATAGTTCAATTATTCTTAGTCTTGATAATGGGATGAGAGCGAAGAAACTTCTACTGTTTATTAGATATCTTGGAGGTGTGTGTGTGGGGGGGCGGGGGGGCGTTTTGATAAGCATTTCTTTACATAATAACTTTCTATTTCTATTATTATGCTAATTTTACCAGATAAACGGGAAGGAAAAAATATATATATAATTTTTTTTTTTTTTTTTTTTTGAGGGCCCCATGATTGGGGTAACCCCGTTTATTTGCTCCGTCATGGGCGTGATAAGGGTCGGAGCGCATCCCCTACCAGCCGTACATTTATCAGACATAAATATGAAACTGCGAAAATCGTATTAAATTTTTACACTAATAATTTAACAGATATTAACAATTTCATTGGTGACAATATAATTTGAATTTAGGAAGAAGCATGTATTGTGAGGCTTATACAGAAACAAGAAAACCTTGCATTGAAACTTCTGTGTTTTAAATATACGCTGTTTATCAACCTCACTGAATGGAAAAAAACTCGAAAAATGAAGTGAGATTAATAAGCGTACAACTCAGATAGATTTGATACGGTCAATTGTACTTGTAATATTTTCCTTCCTAAATGTAGGTTGGTACATGAATACGTCTTTGATAATGTTCACAAACTTATTTTCATATGAATTGATAGATTTTCGTATAGTTGAAAATTTTTTATCGTTTCTGAATTTCCAGATTAAGAACTTAGTTTCAAAAATGAAAGTGTTCACGATGTTGGGCTGTTTTGATGTAGTATTTTGTGTGCCTAACGCGACCAGAGGGTAATCAAGTTCAATATTTGTTTCAAGCACCCGTATCATTAGGAGATTTACACATTTCCAAAATTGTTGTATTTCCCCACATTCCCAGAAAAGATGTTTCAACGTTTCTCTGTTCTTTTTGCATATGTTACATAACCCGTCTGATAAGTTCATCAGGGCTAATTTATGCTCTGTAAATAAAACATTGTGTATAAAGCGAAATTGGAAGTATTTAGTTTTCGGAAGACAGTATGATTTATAAATGTTTGACCAGACATTTCTCCACTTACTATTTTATATTAAGCCCTAACTTAACCTCCCATTTTGACTCTGCATTTAAAGACGTATGATTATCCCATGCGTTTAATTGCGTTAGAATGTCGCGTGATCGCAAGTCTGAAACTTTGAGTTCTTTCCCTTGAATTGTATAAAGTTTTAGATTGCAGTCCGATTTAAAGATGTTTTGATTCCTTGCGCTTGATTCTTGCCCATATTTGAGGATTTTTATATAATCAGCTGGTATGCTACTTCTAACAATTGACCATTCCGAAATCCAATTAGTTTTCTTGGTTAAAAGGTTATATATGCAATTATTTGTTACAAATTGTCTGTTCTCAGTATCCCAGATATCGTTGATATTTGAAGTGTGTGAAGTTGGCTCGGAGATCGTACATCGACATTAGATCTGTATTCCTTCGTTCTGCATATCTAGATCAGAGCTCGACATTAGATCTGCATTCAAAGAAATGCAGATCTAGATCGTACATCGACATCAGATCTGCATTCGATATTGCAGATCTAGATCGTAGATCAACATCAGATCTCCATTCGCGAATGCAGATCTAGATCGTAGATCAACATCAGATCTGCAATGTGAATGCAGATCTAGATCGTACATCGACATCAGATCTGCATTTGATAATGCAAATCTAGATCGTAGATCGACATCAGATCTGCAATATGAATGCAGATCTAGATCGTACATCGACATCAGATCTGCATTTGATAATGCAGATCTAGATCGTAGATCAACATCAGATCTGCATTCGCGAATGCAGATCTAGATCGTACATCGACATCAGATCTGCATTCGATATTGCAGATCTAGATCGTAGATCAACATCAGATCTGCATTCGCGAATGCAGATCTAGATCGTAGATCAACATCAGATCTGCATTTGATAATGCAAATCTAGATCGTAGCTCGACATCAGATCTGCAATGTGAATGCAGATCTAGATCGTACATCGACATCAGATCTGCATTTGATAATGCAAATCTAGATTGTAGCTCGACATCAGATCTGCAATGTGAATGCAGATCTAGATCGTACATCGACATCAGATCTGCATTTGATAATGCAGATCTAGATCGTAGATCGACATCAGATCTGCATTCGTGAATGCAGATCTAGATCGTACATCGACATCAGATCTGCATTCGGGAATGCAGATCTAGATCGTAGATCAACATCAGATCTGCATTCACGAATGCAGATCTAGATCGTAGATCAACTTCAGATCTGCAATGTGAATGCATATCTAGATCGTACATCGACATCAGATCTGCATTTGATAATGCAGATCTAGATCGTAGATCGACATCAGATCTGCATTCGCAATTGCAGATCTAGATCGTACATCGACATCAGATCTGCATTCACGAATGCACATCTAGATCGTACATCGACATCAGATCTGCATTCGGGAATGCACATCTTATTCGTACATCAACATCAGATCTGAATTCGATATTGCAGATCTAGATCGTAGATCAACATCAGATCTGCATTCGCGAATTCAGATCTGATGTTGACATCTGACATACATACGGATTGGTTGCATATCGTCGCACAATGTTTGGCCCTGCGTTCAGCAGAACATTTGCTAAAATATATATTTCTATAAAATTGTGATTCTAGCACAAGGAAGCAACCATTCTGCTTCAATACTGTTTTATATACAAAAGATTGCGTAATATATAAATATTTTCAGTAAAACTATTATTTCGACACTATGGCAATTAATCCCTGCAAACTTAACTTCATTTCGAATAGTCACATGATTGATTACCCGCAAGGGGAGAGGGGTTTACATTTGAAGGTGCCAACAATTAGATCTTTTGAAATGATTATGTCACGGTTACGGACTTAATTATGAAAAAGGGGAGGAAATATGTAGGCGGCAGGATAGCTCAGTCGGTAGAGCATTCGCCCTGTAAGCGAAGGGTCACGGGTTCTAGTCCCGGTCAGGCTGCACATTTTTCTCACCCTATGACAACTATGTGCAAGTGGCATCTGCACGATACATTAGGATACATTGAAGACTCCGTTGGAATTCTGCAGATGTTAGGTACCTAAAACCAAATGAAAAAATGCGCTGTCTTTACCCGAGAAGTAATTTATCCCATGTCCGTTGTATTGCTGAGAAATCTAGACTATGGTGGCAAGATATTCTAAAAGAAAACGCCTGCATTTAATATAAGAAATACTCCTTTAGATCTAAAATACAACTTGTCTCCTCCGTGCGTCTGCGTCCGGCCCTCCAGAAGGAATAAAACTCTCTGGACCAAAGTGTATCATAATATTCCAAACTACATTCAGACCATGTTTTATGGAAATACAACAAGTAATTTTCGAGTTGAAGAACGGACAAACTTTTCAAGTTTCATGCCCCCTGTAACCTTTACCTTTGACATTATGACCTCAAATTGTAATGTGCACAATTACACTCATACTGATATTTCGCACCAAGGTTGACGAAAATCCGAAAGTCTAACAAGGGTTTTGGAGATGAAGAGCAGACACTATTTTCAAGTTTCAGACCCCTGTGACGTTGACATTTGACTACATGACCCCAACTTACAATATGTTTAACGAAACTTCATACTGGTGTTTCCAACCAAGTTCGATAAAAATCCAACGAACGTTTTGAAAATAAAGGTTGGACAAACTTTTCAATTTTCAGGCCCCACTGACCTTTAACCATTTGAACCCTAATTACAATATGCACAACTAGACTTCATACTGATGCTTCGCACTAAGTTTGATGAAAATCCAGTTCGGGGATTGGAGATGAAGAGCACATCATATAAAGTTGACAGATGGGCGGACGGAGAAACGGGCGAACATACAGACGGAACGGGGAACTCAATGTCTCCCGTCCAATGGGGCGAGACATAGTGCATGCCAACCCTTCTTGCGTATAATTAAATTGGGTGTTTTCTGAGCCAATATTATTTACTCTCAATATGCCGATATTAGAGTGTATGCATATTACAGACTAACATTATCTATTTACCACGTCGTAAGTTACGGTATCAGTAAGGCGTCGATAAGATGTGTTTTGAGTTACTGAAATAGCACCACCGTAAAGTCCGTCGTAACTTAAGATAGGGTGAACGTTTTGAACATTTTATGTCCGCTCCAAATCCTATTAAAGGATTTTGCTTTAATGTGCTGAACCCACGAGCCGGTCACGCTGGCTTTAGGTCAAGGACACAACTTACTGTCAAACGTCTGTTTTTTCAACATTTTTTAAGGATTTGATGAAACTCTGGTAAAATGATTACCTCATTGAGACAATGTGTATAACCTATGATCCGGCACACTGTCTCGAGGCCAAGGACACATGTTAACGTCAAAGGTTTGAGTCTTGAATTTGTGTCCGCTCAGTATCTGCTATGCCGCATGATGGATTTGAATAAAACTCTGACCAAATATTCATCTCTCTGAGATGATGTTCAGTAGCCATGATTTTGGCATTAGAAATTAACTAAAGCTGATTGGTAGAAAAATGCTCGGTTTACAGGCCTTTAGTTTGACCACTTGAACAGATCACTAACTTCGTGTGCCTTTTATAGAAAACAATGCTGCGTATACCTGTTCGAGAAAACTTCACTGGGTAATATCAATTCCTTCAATGCTCCTGTTTGCGGCGGAGAGTATACCTTGTTACAAATTCATACCTTCACAGCAGCGTACGTGTCCAAATCCTAATAACGTATTTAAGGCAGTATTTAATCGGCACGTTTATTAGCCGGACAATTCACGGTCGTCTATATTTATATTCGGCTTTCAGTCAAGCCTATAGTTAGGAAGAAAATCTTGACGCAACATGAGGTTAATTCAAGTTACAAAAGTTTGGTACCAAGAGCAATAAATATATCAAACAAGGTCATACTATTATGATGAATGATACGGTACTTGCGTAGACCAAATAAAAATTATTATTACAGAATCCTATGGCTAACAGGATTTTGAGAACTAACCAATCTTTTCAATCAAAGGCTTAGAGCCATCTTAATATAAAATTGGAATACAGAGCTAAACGAATCTTTTCACGAGCGTCCACTTACAAACGTTTTCCTGATATTAGTTTTAAAGTGTAACCAAGTAACATAAACGTCTCAAAATTCATATTCTCATTAACTATGCAATAATTATCAGGACATACATTACTTTCAGAAACGGACAGATGAAATTAACAAATCAATTCCCTAGACATGAACGACCTGTTTTATATGCATATAAAACACTCGTAATGAAGAACTTCACTTCATACTGGAATGTAAAGTTAAAAAAATCCTCAGACGACAGAACAATATATAAATATTACCGGAAACATCGAAATAGTCCAAATTTGGTTGAATTGCCTTCAAATGCTTTAACTGTCTACTTTTGTGTTTAGGGCTTTTGAAAGGAGAAAACCCATTTATGACAGTTCACACTTTTCTGCTCAAATAATAAAGTACTACAATGTTCATATAATAATAATAATAATAATAATAATAATAATAATAAATCTTTATTTCATGAAGGTTACATATCAGACATACAAGGATTTACATGTAAATCAAAATACATCTTATTTTCATATGGCCTTCAACAATGTAAAAGAAGAATTAAAATGCAACAGAAATAACATACCGTTGATAGAGAAATATGAAACAAAATATGATTTACTACTTATACATTTTTACAATTTAACAATCATATTTTTCAAAAGTCTATTTTTTTGCAAAGTTAGATATGACAAAAGTAAGACAAAAATTGTTAAAATTGTTGAAACTTTCTTTTGATAAGACAGACACTCAAAAATTTAGACCAAAAGTTAGTGCGGAAATATATTAGTAGAAGTAAATTTTTAATTTAGAACAATTTTATTTCCATATGGCCTTCAACAATATAAAAGAAGAATTAAAATGCAACAACAACAACATACCGTCGATAAAGCATTATGAAACAAAATATGATTTGTAGTTATACATTTCAATTGAACAATCATATTTTTCAAATAGTATATTTGTTTGCCAAAGTTAGATATGCAAAAGTGAGACAAAAATTGTTTAAATTGTTGAAACTTTCTTTTGATACGACAGACACTCAAAACTTTAGTCCAAACTGTAGTTGTTAAGTGTTACTTAATAGATAGTTCTTGTATTTGTATTTAAATGTTTTGAGTTCAGGAATTCTTCTAATATCAAACGGAATATCATTCCAAACTTTTATACTAAAATACGAGAATGAATCTTTATAATAATTTGTTCGAGGTATTCTTTGTAAAACAAGATCGTTGTGCACAGAAGATCGCAGATTATGTTTTTCATTTTTGGAAAATATCAAAATCTCTGACATATATGATGGCGACATATGATTCATAACTTTATACACAAGAACAGCAGTGTGGTTATATTTACACCTATCAGTAAAAGAAAGCCATTTTAATTGTTTATACAATGTAACATGATTATTGACTATCTTTTGGCGACGGATGCAAATAAATACATGTAGTTTCATGTACAGGCATTAAAGAATAGTTCGTGTTGTCAATCATTCAATGACTTTTTACAGTTCTCGTTGACAATCCATCTGCTATAATTTTAGAGCTCTGACAATATGTATTGATTATTGTAATTTACGTGAAGTTAGCTCAACAAGCGACAAATGACATTCAGAATTTGAATGTCGTGCCAGCGAGACATGCGACATTTGACATTCAAAATCTACAAAAATGCTGATGTTTGAATGTCGTGCCAGCGCGACATACGACATTAGACATTCAAAATTTGGATGGCGTGCCAGCGCAACATACGACATTCGACATTCAAGCTTTACAAAACTGCTAAAGTTTGAATGTCGTGCAAGCGCGACATACGACATTTGACATTCAAAATCTACAAAAATGCTAAAATTTGAATGTCGTGCCAGCGCGGCATTCGAAATTCAAATTTGAATTGTCGACTTGTTACAACATCTAATACGACATTTGGCATTCAGAATTTGAATGGCGTGCCAGCGCGACATACGACATTCGACATTCAAAATCTTAAAACATTCTAAAGTTTGAATGTCGTGTCAGCACGGCATGCGAAATTCAAATTTGAATTGTTGACTTGATACAACATCTAGTTGCCTAATATGTTTACGTTGCACGGACGTATGGGTTTGTAACCTTCAATAAACGTTCAATAAACTATCTTTCTAAACGCAATAGATCGTTACGTCACAAGTAATTCACGCGAGTCGTCTAACATGAGGGGTAAAAACTGCAGATATCCCCATCTGGTATGCAAGAAGAGATTTTCCAGCAGTGGTAAAAACTGCAGATATCCCCATCTGGTGCAAGAAAAGTTCCGCCCATCAACGACATGCGTACAGAAATAGATATATTAAGCGCGCTTGTATTCATGCATAATGGTCAGAATTGTCCAGTGTACTAACTGTATAGAGGTTTATGGATGCAATTGGAATGAATATATGTTCTTATTACGCATCTTTCGGTTCTCTTACGTCTTCGTCTACAATTGTATTTCCAAAAATACAAGGAAGGATATAAGGAACAGGAAGGAGTGCAATGCCATTGCTTTACAATGTGATCATGTATGACGTGTGGTTTTGCAAATTTAGTCACAGTTAACAAGTGTGAAACAAGTTCTTCTAAAAATGTCCTTAAAAATAATGCATATGTAAATATTTACACTAACAAAACCTGTTAAGTATTTTGTTGATTAGCTGCATATTCAGTGCATCATAAAGATGTGCGTGAGAGAAATTGATGCGATAATCGGTCCTCAAAAGAAGGACATGTGACATCAACGGATACTAATGGCATCACCACTTCATTAAAATGGCCGGCATTGAGAGTCAAAGATGGAACCACTTTCGTTAAAAGATACATACTGCTTTGTCGAAATGATAGTTTATTGTTAACAATACATGAACAGGACGAGTGACGAAAACAAATCACGCAATGTCCAGATAGAGAGAGAAAATAACCACCTTTAAAACATTCCACTAAACTTGACTAGTCACTACGTATTCTTCTAATATCAAAAACACTTGTACATTTTCTTGGCCCTAGGTAAAATACTTAATAAAAATGCAAAATCGGCCATTAGTGGCATATAAACAATTGGACTAAAGCATTGTGGGTCGATTATAACGTCCCGGCATCACTGAGTCATTAATACCGGTATTATAGGGTATTTCAACTAGCAGAAGAGACTTTCAGCATGCTCTGTAGGCAAAGACGCATTGTATGAATTGTTGAAATACAGTTGAGGTACTTCTAGGAGAAAGAACTGAATCCATAAATAAGTCATAAGTAAGAGTCGGGTATGAAAATATCTTAGATCTGTTGTTTACATATCTAATGGCGATCGAATTTACGACCTAAATATGCATTATCGAATGCAGATCTGATGTTGATCTGCGATCTAGATCTGCATTCTCGATTGCAGTATACAGTATCGAATGCAGATACGATCTAGAACTGCATTCGCGAATAGAGATCTGATGTTGATCTACGATCTAGATGTGCATTCCCGAATGCAGATCTGATGTCGATGTACGATCTAGATATGCATTCCCGAATGCAGATCTGATGTCGATGTACGATCTAGATCTGCATTCGCGAATGCAGATCTGATGTCGATACACGATCTAGATCTGCATTATCAAATGCAGATCTGATGTCGATGTACGATCTAGATATGCATTCACATTGCAGATCTGATGTCGATCTACGATCTAGATTTGCATTATCAAATGCAGATCTGATGTCGATGTACGATCTAGATCTGCATTCACATTGCAGATTTGATGTTGATCTACGATCTAGATCTGCATTCGCGAATGGAGATCTGATGTTGATCTACGATCTAGATCTGCAATTTCGAATGCAGATCTGATGTTGATGTACGATCTAGATGTGCATTCACATTGCAGATCTGATGTTGATTTACGATCTAGATGTGCATTCCCGAATGCATATCTCATGTCGATGTACGATCTAGATCTGCATTATCGAATGCAGATCTGATGTCGATGTACGATCTAGATCAGCATTCAGATTGCAGATCTGTATGTCGATGTACGATCTAAGTCTGCATTATCAGTTGCAGATCTGAAGTTGATCTACGATCTAGATCTGCATTCGCGAATGCAGATCTGATGTTGATCTATGATCTAGATCTGCAATATCGAATACAGATCTGATGTTGATCTACGATCTAGATGTGCATTCCCGAATGCAGATCTGATGTCGATGTACGATGTAGATGTGCATTATCAAATGCAGATCTGATGTCGATGTACGATCTAGATCTGCATTCACATTGCAGATCTGATGTTGATCTACGATCTAGATCTGCAATATCGAATGCAGATCTGATGTCGATGTACGATCTAGATCTGCATTTCTTTGAATGCAGATCTAATGTCGAGCTCCGATCTAGATATGCAGTACGAAGGAATACAGATCTAATGTCGATGTACGATCTCCGAGCCAACTTCACAGACTTTGATATTTGACAAATTACTTAGAAGAAATGATTTGATGAATATGGGTTTTTTGTTAAAAATAATTGTCTTATTATTAAAGATGTATGTATTCAAAATATCTTTTTCCGTTATTGGCTTGATACTTCCGATAAATTTACTCCATTCAGCGATAGCATTTTTATAAAACGTTGAGACATTGTGATGATAAGAAATATTGATTAATGATGAACATCTACATAAGAAAAAATTATTTGTAGAAGTGTTGTCGTAAGACTGTAAATACATCTTGCCAATGGCATTCCATTTGTCGCGTTTCGAATGCATGATTTTATATATAATCTTAACGAACACAGCCGATTGCATGTCCGAAATACTGTTTAACTTTACCCCACCGTTGTGTTTATTTCTTTGTAGAGTTAATTTAGATATAAGAGGTTTTTTACTGTCCCATAAAAAATCCGAGACGATCTTTTCTATTTGCATTTTGAATTGTTCAGGTATACCTCTAGTTTCCATTTCAAAATTTATTGTTGAGAAAACATACGTTTTAATTATTAAAACTTTTCCTTGTAAAGACAGGTGTCGTGATTTCCATACCTGAAGCGAATTCTTAATTTTGTTAATTCTAGCCCTCCATATCGCATCGTTATCAACGTTATATCCGTGATGTATACCTAGCGTTTTCACATATGAATTGGTCCACTTAATTGTGTTAAATGTGGGGCGTTTGCCTTTGAGTTTTCCTATAAAAATACCAGAGGTTTTTTCTTTGTTTAATTTTGCCCCTGACGCTTTTTCGTAAAGAGACAGGACCTTAAATGTCGGAACTAAAGAGTCTTCATTTTTCGCGAAAAGTTGGGTGTCGTCGACAAATTGGTTTATTTTTGCATACAAGTTCGACTCCGAAGAGGGCAGAGGTATACCCTGAATTTTTGAATTTAGGCGTATGCAGCAGGCCATCGGTTCTGCTTGAATTACATGTATATACAAAAAAGGGGCACAAGGACACCCTTGTTTAATAGAACGCGAAATTGAAAAATAGCTTGAAATAAACCCGTTGGTTATTATTGCGGTTTGAGATGATTTTAGCAGAGCGGTTATCCAGTTGCGAAATTTGTCACCAAAACCAAAAGTTTTCAAACACATATCGATCCAAGACCATTCGCATCTATCAAAGGCCTTTGTTTGATCTAAAAATATGATAAGCCCTTCCTTATCTTCGCAATTCATGAAATTCATGTTTAATTAAATACCAAAACTTTTTGTACCATTTGGCCGATAAGCCGTCCTCACCCGGTGATTTTGATTGTTTGAAATTAAAAATGGAATTTTCTAGCTCGGCCATGGAAATATATTCGTCTAGTTTAGCTGCCTCCATTGGTGTAATCTTTGTTTGTACTTTAGATAGTAACTCTTTTGCTGCAATTTCATTTATACCCTCTGAAGTAAATAAGGTTTTATAAAAGCGACATTGTTCTTCTAGTATGTTACTAATTCCGTATTTAGTGTGTCCTGCTTCTGAACGTATTTTAGACCAAAGTTTTTGCTTTCCTCTTTTTTTCTCTAAATCAAAAAAATAAGATGTTGACTTTTCGTTATCTTGAAAATGTTTTTCTTTTGAGCGTATGATCGCCGCGTCCGTTTGCTTTTTAGCTCACCTGAGCTGGCTCAGGGTGAGCTATTAGGATCGATGAATGTCCGTCGTCCGTCGTCCGTCGGACGTCGTCCGTCGTCCGTCCACACTTAGTTCGTTAACGCTCTAGTGGTCACATTTTTTCCTCAATTGTCACGAAACTTGGTCAGGATGTTTGTCCCAGTAATTACTCGGACGAGTTCGAATATGGGTCATCTGGGGTCAAAAACTAGGTCACAGAGCCCAAAAATAGAAAAATCTTGTTAAGGCTCTAGAGGCTACTGTTTCAGTCCAAATATCCTGGCAATTTGTCAGAAAGGTTGTTTCTATGATTTCTAGCTCAAGTTTTAATATGGGTCACCTGGGGTCAAAAACTAGGTCACACAGCCCAAATATGGAAAAACCTTGTTAACACTCTAGAGGTAACATTTTCAGCCCAAATATCCTGGAAATTTGTCAGAAAGGTTGTTAAGTTGATTTCTAGCCTAAGTTCGAATATGGGTCATCTGGGGTCAAAAACTAGGTCACAGCCCAAATATGGAAAAACCTTGTTAACACTCTAGATGTTACATTTTCAGCCCAGATATCCTTGAAATTTGTCAGAAAGTGCAGATCATGATCAGACAGCAAAATAATGAAAGTGCAGATCATGATCAGACAGCTAAATTATGAAAGTGCAGATCATGATCAGACAGCTAAATAATGCATAGCAAACAGTGCAGATCATGATCAGACAGCAAAAAATAAAAAGCTGACAGTGCAGATCATGACCAGCCAACATACAATGAATAGCTTACAGTGCAGATCATGATCAGACAGCAAAAAAATGAATAGCCAACAGTGCAGATCATGATCAGACAGCAAAATAATGAGGCCTAGAGCTTAGATATTCAGCATGTGGCAATAATTGACTCTCTACCAAGATTGTTCAAATCCTGACCTCAGGGTCAAAATTAACCCTGCCTGGGTGGGGGGTCTTTTGATTTTACATAGGCTTATTAAGAGGATATCATGAGCCAAAGGTAAAAATTGATCCTTTCTGCTATTAATAACCTTTTTATTTTTGCCAATGGTAGACAGGTGAGCGATACAGGGCCATCATGGCCCTCTTGTTATAGTAGCTCGCTATGTCTGTTTTCAGTATGTCTATTGTATCCTTGTTTTCCGTAGGATTCCCTAGAAGTAACTGTAACTTGTTTTCTAGCCGTTGAATGTCTATCTGCGAACGTTTAACATTTGTACAATATTCAATCGTAAGAATTTTAATACGATGTTTTAGCATGTCCCACCATTCAAGTATTGATTTATATTTATTTTTAACAGCTACCAAAATGTCCCAAACCTGTTCAATCAATTCAATGTAGTCAGTATTGTCTAATATACTGACATTTAATTTCCACACACCTGGGCCTCTCTCAATATTAGATGTATTTAATTTGAGTGATATAACATTATGATCGGAGTGCGGAAAGTAAGTAATACCTGTATAGTCTATTTCATTTTCTATAGTTTTCGATGTTAAAAAGTAATCAATACGAGAACATGAGGCATTTCGTGAGAATGTATATTCTTTCTTTGTAGGGTTGCGCCTACGCCAAATATCTTCTAAGTCCATTTCGGCTTGAAAGGCAGTTAGTTCATTATACCCAATATCATGATGTGCAGTCACATGACATTTTGAGACCCGATCATAATTATTGTTCATGGTACAGTTATAATCGCCCCAACTAAATGAAACATATTCGAAGAGTCACTGAAATAGTGCGACAACTTGCTATAAAAGGTTTTGCGTTCAGAACCAATGTTAGGCGCATACACACTAGAAAATCTGTAAATTCTGTTTTCCTGTAAATGAAAGTCTACCGTTATTAGCCTGCCCTCAGATGAGTTTATATGCGGTACTTTGTGCGATGTTATATTGAGTTTCGGTTTAACGAAAATAGCTACACCTTTCGCAGTGTTGCTACTATTTTCCCAAAAGGAGGTTCCGCCCCATTGCCTACCCCAAAAATCGGCTTCCTTTTGACTTTTGCAGTGCGTTTCCTGCAAAAGTATAATATCAAATTTTTTATGTTTTAACCATGAAAAAACTAGTTCTCTTTTTCTGGTATCGCGAATGCCATTGACATTTATAGATGCAACAGAATACATTATGTGATAAAGTATCAGTAAATGAAATACAGTTTTCTATTGTGACTTAACAATATAGTGCATTTAATCATCATTCTTTGTTTGTTTCGATTTACGGTTTGCCGACGGCGGAGTCGCAGAGCTGCTGCCTCTACTTCGCTTTTTCGAGTCTATCCCATGGTCTATCGGCTGGTCTAGATCGTCCGATTCCCCCTCGTTAAAGAAAGCGAGGTAGGTCGTGTACAGCTCCTCGGCTCCCTCGTCAGAAACGTGAATGCCAGTTGGATCCCGAGCATCATACAAGGCCTTCCTAAATCTACCCTGTGAAAAGAATGTGTTATCATTATCCAGGAAGTGAAAGTACTTGTTGGACCGACAAAACTTTCGAACCTCTGCATTAATGACTTTGACATCTGAATTTATGGCTTTTATCAACTCACTTGACCCCCGCCTTGGTATGATGCTTGAGAAGGCAATAGGCGTATTCGGCCATTTTTTGGCTACCTTGTTCAATGCATTCTTTGCATTTTCTACAATATAATTGTTTTGACCTGAGACCATATCATTGGTACCTAGGTGTACAACAATAGAGAGTACGTTTTCATTTTCTTTAACCTTCACACGTGAAATATGTTCGTCTATTGAATGTAATGATTTTCCTGAATAGGACACATTTTTCACAGTTTTGTCTTTAATAAACAGGCGTTTGCCATTTGAATCACCAATTATAAGACGCACTTTCTCTTTCGAGCCTGTATCAAACCGGAAATTTTCTACTAGCGGTGATGCGCGTTTTGGTACATCGGCGTTAGATGGTCCTGCTTCTTCGAACAAAACTGTGGACGCAGTTTCAGTAGCTTTGCTGGATGCATCACTCACATCAACCTTGGCGACGGAGTCTGTTTTTGTACCCACGGTAGTCTGTTCTCCTCCAGTCGAGCGTTGACCTTCCAATATCTCTGCCGTGTATTCACCGTAGAGACTTGTTGGACATTCTAACTGCGTATGACCTTCTTTAAAGCATGCGTGACATACAACATCGAGAGGACAATCTCTTCTTTGGTGGTCTGTACTTTTACAGTTAAAGCATTTATTTGTTTTGACAACGGCACTGTATGATGTTGACTTATGTTCATTCCTCGTGGATTTGCTTGGACATTTAAAATATGGGTGATTGGTTTCGCCGCATATTTTGCACGCTGTCCGATTGTTGTCAGCGAACAGTCGGATCTTGAAACGGCCTATATCTATGTCAGATGGTAGGAGTGGAACACAGTTCAACAGTTTCATATAGCGTGTTCCATTTTCAATGTCGGTATGACGAATCTTCCCCCTTGAAAAACTGCCACTCACAATTTCACCGTATTCACTCATTTTGCTCAGAATCAGAGAATCGTCCATTTCAAATGGCGCATCTTTGATTGTTACATTAGTCAGTATATTGTCTACATCATTCAATGGGATAAATCTATTGTGCATATTTAGCCCGCCAATTATCAAGACATTTTTTGCTTGTTCGTCCGACACAGTTATTACGCATTTTTTTTCAGTTAATTGAATAGCTTTTATAGCAGAAAGTTCTACCTTGTCCTGCAGCGCCTGCAGTACTTCATCATGTGTAAGTCTATTCAAATATCTGGTGTTGAAACACAGTGACATCGGCCTGGATAATAGGTCCGCCATGTTGAAAGCCGCAGGACGGGCCTCGTCGCTTTGTTTGGAAAGCGCCAGGTGTAAACAGCTCCAAAAACACTATTTTAGTCCATTACATTCAATGTAAGATGCAGGTTTGCCCTGGACATGCACAAACAAAAACACTAAACGTTAACAATCCAGTCCGCGAAACTAGAAAGAAGAAAAAAAAAACACTCAAAACATAGAGGTTCGCGAGACACGTCTAGCCTGTACAAGGGCCGGTCACTCACCCCGAAATATATATATAATAATTTTTTTTTCCAAATGAGTTTTCATAGTCTGACATTGATATTAGATAAAAATTCAGTGGCTAATCTATTGTCCCACTTAACAGAATTTTGCCTCTCAGAAATCGAAGGTAGTTCATATTCTAAAGGTTTAATAGCTAGAGTGAAATCTAGCAAGGAATGACCATCTGAATAAAGGTGATCAATGTCAACCACTTTAGAGCATTAGTGTAGAGATTTAGGTGTCTGCCGCTCATCCCGGAGGTTGCGGGTTCGAGCCCCACCAAGGTCACGACCGTACCTCTTCATATGACACCAGTACTGGTTTTTCGAGGAAGCGGACTCGAGAGTGACTCGATAAGCTATAAGCTTTCTTCACAATCGAGCTAAAATAAATTAGTATAAACTATAAAGCTTTTCAGTAAGTTGTAGCCGTCAAGAGAGGATACTAAATAGTCTAGAACAGAAATATTCCTGAAGGTCATTTTTACCTATTCCCTTGTCACTGCCTAGTCTACGATTGGTTATAATCAAATTATTATCTTTGCATATATTGATCAGTTTATAACCGTGATTATTAACCTTTTTGTCTTGTGATTTTCTAACAGTGTTTATGTTATAAAAATCCATACGTGATTTTTGGTAAAAAAATTGCATTGTATCATTATCTAAGTCAAAAAAGTTTGCTAAACAATTGTCGAAGACTGTAAAATCAGCCAACTCGTCAGTTTGTGCATTAAAATCTCCTGTTAAGAATACAGAAACATATGTTGCTACACATATCCGTGATTTCATTTTCAAATAATTCGAATTCAACATCGTTATAAAAACGTGAATCATAATACTGTAGGCGGTACGTAGACCCCGCCAAATACGATGTCATCATTCAGGTTCATACATGTTTTACTTAACTTTAGCCAGAACAGATAATCGCTACCAGTCTCTTGAATTTCAACAAAAGGAAATATACAATTTTTAACAAATACTCCTAAACCACCGGATTTTCGTAGTGATTTTTGTTTTCTATATATGTTTACAAATTGATAACATCATTTTGTTCAAGTTTAGTTTCGGATATAAAAAAGATATCATACATATTAACTAGTGCAATAAACTCTACACCAAGGGCCAAAACATTTGCAGAGAAGTTTTTGTTGTGTCATTGTAAAATGATAATAAAAGTAATATACAGTGACAATATGGGTTGGAATGGAAGGTTGCAGTTTTAGGACAAATTTTAAAGCCTATTCAAGCCTATTGTTAAGGGGTAATTTTCTTTTCATGGATAGGTCAACTGCTCACAAACAGTATCACAAACAATCACACATGCTCTTTTGTGCAAACCAGGCCAACCATTTGACACGTGATGGCCACTGTGGCCACTTGATAGTCCAGCGAATTAATTTTTATATAATTGTAAACACTGGAACCGTCCATAACATACCGTATCAACGACGTCGCATACAAACTCGATCTTTACGGTAGACTCCTATACAAAATTAACTTGAATTTAAATTAAACACAGACCTTTTCACTATAAGCTAATGGATGGCAATCGGTGTCTTCCATTTTTTTCCCGGGATTGTGCTCTTTTTAAATTTTGAGACCAACGATGAAAGCCGATTTATCACATTTTGCGAATAATTACTAATTACATGTCATCTAACAAACAGAAGCTGCACAACTGAAAGTGTCTACTGATAAGTCACGTTTTGACAACGTGTGATGACTTTCAATATTAGTTAAGAATGTATGAGATCAACCGTGTAGATAATTCTCTTGTTCCCGTGTCTTATCTAGGCCGTGTGGAGTCGCTGGTTTCCGGTGTACTTACAAAAAAAGAAGGAACTCCTAGATGGATCAGTCGGGGACCCTAGACTTGTTCAAGCCAATTTTTGTATACCTATAGCCGGGGACCCCGGGGTTGAAAGGATTAAAAACCTTAAACATGGTAGAGGAGGCCTGCTTGAAATTGGAATTTATGTCGTGCAATTTGCATGCTTAGTTTATAAAGAAATGCCGGAAAGTATAACGGCTGTTGGTAGTATGAGTGGAGGTTTGTTTAAATATTCAGTTTCGAAGCTGTTTTATATGAATTTATAAATGCAATAGAATTAAAGCAGCGTTTAAACAGAAAGCCTTAATTAAAATACAAAAACATCCCCATTCCACGGTCAGGCCACTTTAGGTGTGAACTTGGGCAAGACACTAAATGTCGCGCATGTGGTGAAAGTTACTCAGACACTCATTCTAACTGGTGGGTCACACTGATATTTCGTTAAGAGTTGTGTCTTATGGAATGCCAGTTGGGGCATGCAAAATGTTATTTATCAATTGCTTATTGCTATTTGATAACTGTTATTTGTCAATTGCTTGTTTTCATTTGCCATTTGGTTACAGGATAATGCCAATTGCTTAATGCCATTTGACATTGCCTATTACTATTTGCCAATTGATAATTGCTTTTTGCCAATTGATTAGTGATATTTGCCTAATACTTAAACGTAAATTCCCAACCGCTTAATGCTATGTTCCAGTCGCTTATTGCTATTTGCAGATTGCTTAATTGCTATTTGTCAATTGGCATTAACCTGTAAGCATTTGGCATTGCCCAAACCGGCATTCCATAGTGTCTGAATTTCAATTTAACTTGTCGGTAATGTGCCTTCTTAATTATTTGAGTAAGTAATTTAATACTTTTACTTCATTCGTGCATTAAGTTTTGTTTGTAATTTGACTATAATCGTCATTTAAATGTGGACGAAAGTGCGTGTATTATACGTAAGTACAAGGATGTAGCACTGGCCAATCTGACGTACCATACAAACGCAGGTTGAGGAAACAATACAGCCTGTATACTAGAGACTAAAGGTCGCATTGAGGCAAGTAAAATGTTATCCGTACATTAATGATGATTAAAATTTACACAAGCGTTTGTGGCAATACCTCATATCATATTAAAGTTAATAAATCATGGCTGAAACCCAATTGCTACCCTGTTAAAACTTTATTTTATGTTTTTTATTACACTGTATGATAGTGATAGCGCGTTCACCGCTGGATCGGTGGGTCCAAGGTTCGATCTACATCAGTGCCATATAGTGGTATTGTCGTTAAGCCAGACTCTCTCTCTCTCTCTCTCTCTCTCTCTCTCTCTCTCTCTCTCTCTCTCTCTCTCTCTCTCTCCGGTTCCATCTGGAGTAAGTCTCGAGAGCGATTATAAAATGATATAAGTTGTAAGAATTAGTTTCGCAATCCGTTTACTTAAAAGCCTTGTCGCGAATCTGTCAAGACATTTGTGCGCTAGTCACAGATTCGAACTTGAAGGTTTGCTTTAAACACCGAAACCTAAAATTGACATTGACTTTGTAGGTTCCAGACTCCTTCAATTCTACTAGCATGAAGAGCCCATTAGGAACGTACACGTTCACTCTTAAAGACGAGGAATACAATTTTGGCAACAGTGCAGGACTTCAGTACGGGACAGCTGTTGTCAGAGATTGTTTAAGAAACGGTAATCTAAACACTAACGCCGGATGTTTGATGGTTTAGGCACCTTTTTACCGGATACTTGTTGGTTTAAGCACATGTTATCGGTTGCGTGATGGTTTGAGCGCATTTTTACCTGGTTGGTCGTGTAAACACATTTTCACTGAGCGCTCTCTTTGGCGCTTAGTGGTTTTCCCGTGATATTTCAGCGGGCACTTGACGTTATGTCATTTATGGGTTATGCACATGTAACAATTTGGTTACGTAAACGCATTTATCAATTCAGATTTTTTTCTTAATTTGTTGTTACGGAAAATTAGATCAAATTTTATTGATTTTTCACTAGAGCACTTGTATTGCAGGACTAAACGAAAACCCTACGTTTTCACATGCTGACAATGAAATGATCCTTAAAATCATGGACAAAGTGTGGCAACAGCTAGGGATGAAGTATCCAGACTTTGATTGAACTAAAAAACCAGCTAGAAAAAAGGAGTGTTGCCGAAACAGATTTCTCAGGAAACCACAATAGAAACTAATTAGAACTTTTTAGAATTTTGTTTCAAAGAGTTAAAAATTAAATATTACACAGTCGCGCTTGATATAATTAACACTTTCACCAAAATTAGAAACAAATAGTTGTTTTAAATATAGTTTTTCATACACATTTGCTTTAGCTCTGCGAGCAGCGCTGGTTAGGTCAACTACCTACCTGTAAAAATGATAGAAATACAGTCAAACCTGTGAACAAAGACCACTGTTGGGAAGCTACAAAAGTGGTCTGTGTTTGCAAGTGGTCTTTATTCACAGGTGTGTCTACTATATATTAATAGTGTACAGGTATCTCCCAGCTGGTCTTTATTCACAGGGTGGTCCCTATTCGGAGGTGATCTTTAACACAGGTTTGACTGTACATGTATGGTTTAAACTGGCATTAAACTCATACAACAAAACAAAAACAACAGTAGTCTTTTATTGTTCTTTCCAAGGAAGGGAGTTGTACAGAGACACTTGACTGAACAATGCAGCACGTAAGCCAATTTTAGGTGTGTTTCCGTTATAAATTAAACGTTGTGATATTGACAATGTGATGGAACCAACTAACAACCAATAGCCGTTCTTTTTCCGTACACGCTACATGTTTACGTTACTGTGGTTATTTCCCTTTATGTGGTAACTTCACTAGGTAAGCTATAGTCTCACTATTTGCACTTCGAAGGCAAACCGTTTTTACAGGTTGACATTCAATAGCTGTCCGCCTTCTAGGTAAGCTATTGCACACATATACAAAATAAGCTATTGCACGTTGGACTTGCAGAAATCGCCCGACAATGCGTTTGCTTTTGCATTATGAGTTTGACAAATAGCTGAAAGAATGTTAATTTACATATGTTTGCATAGCGTAGAAATATGCTAATATTGTTGCTGGAAGTATTGGCGCGAACTTACCATGTGACCATATAAAAGCAGATCTAGCGTGACGTAGTAACAGGTGCCTGGAGTATTAAATAGTGTAGATACTAATGCCTGAATTTGCTTAGACTGTCGTAGTTTGTACTTCAATAATATATATAGACAGATGTGCCCTAGAAGGAACTTTTGGAATGCTATAACTTGTATTATTTTACATCATCTGAATTATAACCAATGGCCTCCTACATGTAGCATTTGTACCACATGACAGTCCAATGTAATTCCATATTAGACTTGCTGAACTAAATCTAGCCAGGTTTTTATTCAGAGTCCCGAAATTCTCTGTCAAATCTATACTAGGACTCAACGTGACCCATATCGAGACTCCACGCGCCTCCAAATACTAGAATGACTTTGTACAGATCTCTCTTCCACATGTCACGCTATGTACAGATACAACCATTAATAAAATATTTAATTAGTAATTATATCTACCATATTAATATCTCTTTAAACTGTTTTCACTTATGATGGATTAAAATTATCACACTGTTGAAAAACGCAACATGCAAACACAGAAAATCAAAGGTATAGTATCATTACACGGCGCATCAGGTTGCTTACAATGTTTGCCAGAGAGGAGCACGTGACCTCATGTTTCCCACAGTTTTCTGCATTTTTTTCACTCGAAGGTGGAACCAATTCACGGAAGTGGAACATGAGTTTTTCGCCCAATGTTGTTTCGTACCATTAAACGTAAGCTCAACTTGCAACTTGCCACAATCTTTAAATAAACAGGACTAACATTTTTGGCTCATTCCTCAAACGACATATCCTTTGCACACCGGCATATTTTGTTACACACTCGACAGACATGCATGTGTTTTTGTAAACACTGTACATCACGTTATGCTACTTTCGGTTTACTGCGCGTGTTGTATACGTCAGCAAATAGATTGAGCTGTAACATGAAAGTAAAATTTCCATTGGCCCACCTACAGAGGTCACGCGCAGGGGTCACCCTGTCTGCTAACCTGTGCATGGACTTCTTTCTTCTTTTTTTTGCTAACGAGAGGTCAATTGTAAGCGTTCTCATAAGATGTCAATATACCTAGGTTTGAATACGACATGTCTGCTTTATGTCTGTGAAAAATATTTGCACGCGCTCAAAACACTATCCCACAGGGGCCTGTACGCGAACGTTGGTAAAATAAAAAATTTAAAACCAGGTAAAATTGTGTCCAAGGTCATTTTCAAGGTTGTCTTAAAGTGTCAGCATTTGCCTCGGACGTCGAGTTTTCAACATTCAGGAGCTGTCGGCATAGCCTTTAAATTCATACAGACAAAACGTGTTCCATACGGTAACTGTCACTTCTATGGAAGGCCAAACCTGTCTTAACCCGCGTATACGTTTTATTACGTTATGGCCGTTCAAAGGATATACAATGTATAACTAATACAATCTGTACTACTGATAATAGCATTTTTATTTCAAATGATTAAAATAAACAAATATCAAACTAACAGTAAACACAAATCAAACAAACACATACAAAATGTTCCCACGAAGACAGAAAGATGCAACGTTATTTCATGTTTTCCAGTGAATTATAGAGTTTTCTCAGTGAAAAAAAGTGATAATCCAAAGTTTTGAAACAGTGGATTACCATTTTTATTTTCACTGTTTTTGCAATCTTTAACCCGAATTCACGTCAAAAAGTATGCCGATCGTAGTTAATGCTGGAAACCATGCAACGATGACGTCGTTAAAATGACGTCATTTGTACTATGTTTTCCGATGACGTTTCGCGCGATAGAAACAAAATCAACAAAAGTAGAATTTTAACCATAAAATAACCATAAAATAAACAGAAAAAATTGTTGGTATCGGTGTAATATCACGTTTATTTCACTCGTGAACACCAACAGTAGTTATTTTCACTCGTGGCTGCATCACTCGTGAAAAATCACCTTTGGTGCCCACTCGGTGAAATTATAACGTGATATTACACCAAAACCAACAATTATCCTCTATATATACAAGTGTACTGTTATACATATCAATGAATTATTAACTTACAATAACAAACAGTCTATAATGAATCTTGCAAAGTTGGATTCATAATTTCGTTTCAAAAGTATTGGAACCAACGTTTTCTCAACAGATGCTCGAACATAAAGGCACGAAAAAGTAAAGTAAAATGTTAATGATGATATTGATAGACGCGAACATGTGGGTTGGGTACATGCACTTTGAATTGCAGCCCTGTACTCGTTGGGTAACATATTTACTTTTTCATTTGTATTTTATGACAAGAGGTCATTGTTATAATTACTAATATACGCATTTGAATTGATGTCGCCTACAGACAGGGAACCAATACATCATATCTCTATAGAACGAAACGAAATAACTTACCTGTCTAAAAAATATCTAATTCCAAATAATAAAACTTTGCGAGCCATATTTTCCAACGAACTTGTCAACAAAGTGCCATGTATTCCATTTTGAATTCGGTGACCCAGGAGCATGTGCATTACGTTCCGGTCTTGCCCACTATGTCACTTACAGACAGGGAACAAACACTTCAAAATATTTGTTAACGTGATTTAACCTGGGACTTTTCTTAATGTTCTGCTAGTATAAGGAATCATTTGTCTAAGACATTCTAAAATAATGATTGGAAAATTGCGCTCGAACATTTTTTTGAAAAAATGTCCACTTTGACGGATGTAAACAAACATGTACAAAGTTATTTGTTCCATACAGGGAACGTTAAGATGGTATGGTAAGAAAATATGGAAGCATAATCATTTCTGCGTCTAAGTGAAATCGGCTGAAAATTAGCGTTGAAATAGACTGGGTTATTTTCCCCACTTTTTGAGGCAAATACCTTTATATGCTATATAACATATGAATATATTATTTTTCGAAAACTGTGAGGCTTGTATAAGTGGTTCAGTGGGTTGTAGCAGAGGACTGGGGGTCTTTACCACGCGCAAAGTATCTGTGACACAGTGTATAAAGAAATATGCTATTTCATCGTATATTACACATGAAGTCAATATGAGTTAGTAAACATAATTTAAGTGGAGCGGTGGTGTCTGCCGCTCATCCCGGAGGTTTCGGGTTCGAGCCCCACTGGGGTCACGACCGTTCCTCCTCATATGACACCAGTACTGATTTTCACAGGGAGCGGACTCGATAAGCTTTCTTCAAAATCGAGCTAAAATAAATTAGTATTAACCTAACAGGAATTCCTACAAATGTTGTAAAATCTTTACACAGAACAGAAATTATTATTAAATTTTGAACAAATAGCTGCAATTTTAACTTACTTTTGTAATGTAATGAAGGAGAACAAGACAACGTGACTGTATTGCTTTATAATACGGAACAATTTTGAAAATTTAGTTGATTTTATGGAAAAGCAAAATGTATCAGACTTGAAAACAAACAAGTACAAAAAAGTAAAATTTTAAAAATTTATTGATAGGTGGGGTACATGCACTCATGTCCTCGTTGGGTAACATATTTACTTTTTCACTATTATTTTTAATAAGTGGCCATAGTTATAATGACCTACAATATGCATTTTGAAACCGTTTTGTGAACAGAGTACTAGTGAACGTGGAAACTGGGCACGTCTAAACTCGCAATAAAAAAACTCCAAACTCTTTTTACGTCAATGATACAAGTTAACTTTATATTTACTTGAGAAAAGATACATAGACACAACCATGTTTTTTTTTACATTTCCGTGATGCAGTATGATTGGGTATTAAAACAATAGAATTTTGAAAAATCTAATTTATTACACTATGAGTATCCAACATCCTTAAAACAATTTTTAGGATACATGGAATTAAAAAGTGATGTAATCCTATGACTTGTCAGTTAATGTAAAACGATATCAAAACATTTAAAACATGATTAAACAACAAAACTAATTTATATTTCGAATCAAGATATTATATTTTAGTATTTTATACATTCTGTACCTAAATTGTTATATTAATAATAAATATGTTCTTAAGAATCAGTACTAATCAGGAAGCCAGTAAAGGATGAATATATAAGTTCGGTTCCCGTGTCACTGTAACAATAGACATATACCTGATCTCCTTTCACTAGACGTACTGTAGCAGCACCTGTCGCTGATACCGCTCCGTCTACTGCACGCTTACCGTCTATTTCACCTTGTCGCGAACGCATATAGCTGAGCTTAGAACCATTTCTCCCTATATAACAATACATGTAATTGTCGCCATACCCGTGTTCAACTATATTAGCAATAAAAGCATACAGTCCTGGATAGTGACATGTAAATACTCCCGTCGTCGTGTCGTAGTGTGATCCTTCATTCAAAACTACATAGTAAAACTGAAGTATTCCGTCACTACCTCTGAATGCCCTCCTTACTGAGAATGAGGATTTAATTCCTGAAAAGATATAATACATTTACATGTTTATGAAATGAACATATTTATACTGACATTTAATATTAATGGGAATAAAGCTGGGTGTATCAATATATTTATAATCAGTAACTAAAGATAGCCTTTTTATCTCGATTGATGAAGAAAATTGAAGAATTTGTTAATTTATTCAAAACTGTCGTGCTACCCTTCTTCGTTGATTAATCTGTAAAGCATTTATTATAACCCTTAAAGAGTAACTCCCTATAACTGATGTCAAACTAAAGAAAATATTTGCAAGTATTATTTCTTAACTTGCAGTACCGTAAACCATTCAATGGTTGTTGTACAATTAATTGGTGGATGGCGTTTTATTACAGAAAACGTTTATGTTGATTACTTGTGCTAAATTGAGGAATTTTTAATATAGATTGCTCTTTAAATTGTATTTATGTATCATTTTACGCTCATTAAACACATTATTAATGTTTCGAGAATATATTCTGCTAAATGTAGGGAGGGCCCCTTTAATAACGTATGTAGGCTATTCCCGGAAGTTTCGTGGACATTTTGGCACGAAAAAGGATTTTACTAAGGGATACTTTCCCCTGAAATTATTTATAAAAGCGTCAACATTTTAATGTATCAAATTAAATGCGTTAAAACAATACTTGGGCAAGGCTACAAAGTTGGTTACTTATTCCTTATTCATTTTTCTAATAAAGAATAAGGAACTGGTTACTTATTCATCATCATTCTTTCACATTACCAATTTCTTGCATATCGGAACGGCATTTCCGGTGATTTTGCCCATGCCGGAAAAACCGGTCTGGCACCCTCCTCTTGCCAGACGACTCTCGTGAATTACTTATGACGTTACGTTATAAACATTGTGACGTCACTTTCCTAAACAAGAAGTCGGAAAATCGTTTGTTTTTCATGATAATTCACCATTTTGATGAGTTTGCATTTAGAAATCTACTTTAAAGTGCAAGACGGTATGCAAGAAAAAGTTTGCATCATGACACACTTGGCTCCGATGGAAATATCCGTCACCTCTGGTAACTGTTTTGTGGGAACTCGGCAGAGCCTCGTTCCCGCCGAAACAGTTACCCTCGGTAACGGATATTTCGATCTGAACCTCGTGCTCATGACAGTAACTATTAATCTAACTTTTTTAAGCCCAAGCAAACTTGATTTAAGCTATTACAATGAGCCTTTTTTTAAATGAAAAAAAAGTCGAATAATGAATAAGGAACTGGTTGCTTATTCCTTATTCAAACGCGAATAAGTAACAGAAGAGATACTGCCGGTGATACCAAAAATGTCGTCGTCATTCTTTCACATTACCAATATCTAACTGTTTTAAAGCCATGCAGACTTAATTTAAGCTATAACAAAGAGTATTTTTGAAAAAAAAAGGAAAAAGCCGAATAAGTAGCAGAAGTGATACCGCCGGTGACACAAGGATAAGTAGCAAAAAGACAAAGCACCTTTCATCTATAATTGAAAAACGAGTTTACAAAAAGCAACCTGTCAAGGTTCGATTGTACCGTACACGACTGTAGTTGACATTATGTATTGTCCAGTTCTATCGGTCAGAATTTGAAAAAAAAAGAAACCGAACAATTGTTCCTTAAGCAACCCTTTAATTAATTGTTAAACTTAAGTCAGTTTTTACGTGTAGACAAATTTTCTGTTTAAAGTAAACATTCAAAGTCTCATGCTTGAAAATGAAAACTACTTAAAATTGATACGACAATAAAAGTTCTTTTATAAATTAGTCATATGAGTTCAAGAGCCAAAGTTAAATGAAAAATCACAGGTCCTTATTTCACTAGATTTCAGTTTTTTCTTCTGTTTGAACACCCTTTTTCAGAAGTAGATTGTTTATTTAGCGACATGCAGTTTATTTGACTGCTTTCCTGGGAAGGACAAGTACTAGACTACCATCTTCCGTAAGAATATACCTGCTTTCTCAAATTGAGAGACTGATCAGTAGCGTGAATCGAACCGCTTACCCTTAGTGAGATGTTAAACGAATATATGACAGCAATTATATCCACTCGACCTCTTATGCTGAGCTTTAGGGTGATGAATTTCATTACCTTTTCATATGCACTAAAAAAATACTTAAATCATTATTATGTAAAAAAATCCTAATACCGTGAAGGTCTCACAATTGATGAATTGTGAAGATAAAAAACATTGTTAAAATTTCACAGCACTATTTTGCAAAAAAGATTTTATTAGTATGCTCTAAATTGAATGTTTGTCACTATGTGATAGGTCACCTCATTTTCCACTCATATGTGAAATATTTGCTCAAAACTTCAGTTGTATTTGTTATTGCATTTGTTTTTGTTAATGTCTTATGCCATTAAAGGGCCATGCCTTGATCAATCAACTTTGAAACTATGCGCGTCTCTAGATTTAAAAATGTGTATTTTTTGACAATTTGTGCACTTCTGACCAACAGTTTTAAAAAAGCAACATTCGGTCATTTATAAACTTAATTTTAACCAAGAAGAGGAATACAGGGATTTCCTTGTCAACCTGTTTGATTAGATTTTCGTTTGTATGAAAACGAAAAAGTTGAATAAACTAAGCCCTCAATGCTATTGACATTTTTGCCTCTGCCTGTTTAACATACGAGACAGAAACAGTGACGTAAAAACTGTATAATCTGAAAGATTCTTTATTTTGTGCGCATGTACGCACTGCTTCTCAGCAGACTAAAACTGCCGCCCGCTGACTGTTACATATTGGATACAGAAAGAATAATGTACGATCTGCTCTTAAGTATTGCTGTTTAGTATTGCTATTTAGAGATGCTATTTAGTATTGCTAAAGGGTTAGGAATAGGGAATGTATATTTTGTGTCCTAATGATTTTTTTCTTATATTTTGAACCATATGTAATATTAGTTAAAGCGCAACAGTCAATTTTATTTATTTGTATTAAAAAGTACTTAGTATCGTGACGCACGTTTTTCACAGTAAAATGTTTGCATTTCAGACTACTTTATTCTGTACGCTCGTCTTAAACTCTTAAAATGGCGGTTCAACAGCTCTTACAAGTTAATATTGGCACATGTTTTCAGTAATTTATAACAAATAAGGTATTTAAATGCTACAAAAGAACAAAGCATTTTGTTTGACATTGATTTAACATTCAGGAAAACGGATCACTCAGAAAGATTATATTCATTTATCATTACGTAATGTATTGTCCATATTGTGGCGATATTGGTTAACGCTACAACAACCAAAATTATGGCTGTTAAAGTATAAAAACAATATCGTCAACAAATCTATAGACAACTAATCAGCAAATATATTGTGCCCCTGGATGTTTGCTAATAACTTTCACTTTTTATATAAATCTACTACAATAAAATTGGTAAAAAGGGTATGAAATCCTGATCAAAACTTATTTCTTAATTTAAACGCAAAAACACAACTGTTAATCAGAACTTTGTATCTTTGTTGGACTTCTTAGATAGACCGTTAAATAAGGTGAAATTTATATAGGCTCATCTATCGAATTAACAAAAGAGATATTCTTCAACGAAAATTGTGATCTAGTATAAGTTCGATTGAAATTCACTGAACGTATTTTGACGATGATCGGCTGTTTCCCACAAGAGAACTTTTCTGCGAAACACCCCTATTTAAAGAATTAGTCTTGCCCAGATTGTAAGTAAAAAGAACTCATTGTAAAACGATCTAGGTATATATGGGTTAATACATACATTATGTAGACTTACCATGTTTTTTCTCTAGCACAGTTAGCTTGGCTGTAAGTGTGGTGACTTCTGAGTGTAATCTGCTACTGAACTCATGTTTCACACTTTCCAAATCGGCTTTTACTTCTTCGCTGATGGTTTCTTCTACTTCATGTATCTTTTTCAATGAGTCCTTTGACATCTCTAAGACCGTGTTGTTAATTTCCTTCATTCTAACGTCTGTTTCATTCCTTATAGTTAACAAAGTAGCGTCTGTTTCGTTCTGGTGATCCGTCAGGGTTTGCCGAAGATTTTCTATCGAATTAACAAGAGAGATATTTGTTATCGACAACTGTGATCTAAAGTTCAATTCAAATTCACTAAACGTATTTCGAACTCGATCGGTCGTTTTCCGCAATTTAGCTTTTTCAGCTGCTAACATCCTGTGTAATGATTTTGCCTGTCTTTCAAATTTTTCAGACGTCACCGAATTTGACAATCCCTCACCTTTCTTTTCCGTTATTTTACTGACATTTGAAACCTTTTCTTCGATATTTTCTATTTTTTGTCCGATATCATTAATCTCCAATTTTATATCTTTAATATCAGATTTTACAACGTTAACTTCTTGCATAACGTAATCCAATCTTCTTGAAAGAGCATCAAACACAAATTCTGAAGTAAATGAGTCAGGTTTTACATATTTCAGATTAAGAAAGAAAAGGCAGAAAATAATAAAATTGCGAAGTCCTGCCATTGCATACGCTAACGTTTGCCTACTTTATAATGTGTAACACTCAAGTTGACGCTTTACAAAATTTGAATTGTGCACACGCTCTGAATGCGCGATGGAAAATGGTTCTCAATGTGAAATTCCGGCTTACTATACTCATTAGTTAAGGTTTTGGTGTTCCTCTTGTGCGTATTTAACTGTTTAAGTGCAATGTCAGATAATTAAATGAAAACAAAAATGTTTGATTAGGTTTTTTTCAGTGCAAATTTTGCTATTGATAAGTTATGGTCTCGTGGATATTTTACGTGAATTATGAACATATATAGAATACAAAATACACTATAAAACAGAACACGGAAAACATGCTATCTTAACATATTTCTGATTTAGCGGTAAAATATTGACATGCTATACTGTTTATCCTGATTCTGTACATGAATGTACGGAGATGGGAAACGTCCGAACGTGACCTTCTATCGGTCGTCCCCAGATCCTCACACAGATACTCGGGGTTTGGACAGAAAAAAATAATTGAAACTCTTTTCAAATTCTCGTTTTCACCCTGGTATGTCTAGTTAACATGAATTCTATATATAGCACTCACGTGATTTTATCAGTACTACTCTTACCTTAAACTTCAACTAAAGGCGCGGGGAACCAGAACGTGTTGTACACAGTCAGATCGCCTAAAATGCGTCCCCGTGTTTTCCGTGCAAATCATAACACGTTCTGGTTCCCCGCGCCTTTAGTTGAAGTATAAGGTTAAGGCGGTACCGATAAAATCACGTGAGTGCTATATATAGAATTCATGTAAACTAGTCAATAAGAGATGTGGCAAACCCAAATTTGCAGGTTTTTGTAGAATTATGATAAGAAGCTGCCGGATTCGATGTGTATCCTGACTTAATCTTGCAGACAACAAACTGATTCTCGAGTATATTGTATTTATTTTGTCCTATCTTGTCACAAACCACATACTTCTTAGAATTATAAAAACTGAAAAACGAAATACATTTATGCACTCTTCAAAAAATTCTCTTGTCCTATGTTTAAATATGAAACATGCATTGAAATATATTAAAGAATGGTAGAAAAACCATAACTAAGAGGTTCATGTGAACAAAGGACATATGATGACTCGTCAAGTTATAAGCATGTTCTAATTAGAAATCTATTTCAGTCGCCAAGTTTCCTTTTGGATTCGTTTTCTAAAAGCACGTACAGAATACCTGCAAGTATATTACATGTACTGGTTCGGGACCACCAAACACGGACAACCATCATCAAACCGCACACTTGCGAAAACATGTGATTATGGTGTTTATTACAATCATATGTTGTTGATCAAACAGACACTTGGTTACAGGTGGATGTCATGATGGTATACAGTCCAACCTCTCCACAACAATACCAAAGGGAACATCAATTTTTGTTTGTTGAGGAGAGGTTGTTGCTCTAGGGAGGTTAATTTGTTCAGATATAACTGCTTTGGGAAATAAAACATCTGTTTTTGTAGAGAGGTTTTTGCTCTTCGGAGGTGTTGTTTAGAGAGGCTGGACTGTATTCCAATTTCAAAGTACATGCATTATCACAAATGATTAAGTCAAAAGTGGACTGCATGGTACGAAAAACTTAACCGAGAGTCTTAAGTCGATAAAGGGCCTTAATTTGAAAACATCCTTGACAGAGTTACATTTTCTTGCCTTCAGATGAAGGTCATGGTGCAAACAAGTATTCCAAATAAATTCCACAGCAATATATCAAATGGTTAAGTCAATAAGTCGATTTCACCCTGAATCAATGTATTTAAAAAGTGAAAAAGGCCCATAATTCTGACGAAACGTTCACAGAGTGCACGTTTTACTGGTTTTGAATAAAAGTGCGGTTGTACGGAATACTTAACCAAGGTGTAACGCCGACGCCTATGATAGCTTCGAAAGGTCGAGCTAAAATCTCACTTTCGACAGTTTGACTGCAGTAAGCATACTAATCTTCTGTAACAAGTTCTCTGTATATCATGCCAACATGAAAGTTGCCAGATGAACGACATCTCCTAGCGCGCGAGATATCCGTGATATTTCTGACGTTCACATACCACAAGATTAAATACAAGGCCAGTAAACAACGTGTTCCATAAAGTTGATCAGACTTTGGCAATACTTTTGGCATATAATGGGTAACATATGTTGCTGCGCAGACGAAATTAATCTCCGGCGTCTAGAGAATGAAGTATTTTGGGTTTCATGCAAATATACTGCTTCGAGTTTTGCACAGTAGATTTATTTCTGGACAGCTGTCATAGCGAATATTATTTCAATTAAGTTGCTAATGACTAGTCCATGTTTTAGTCAAATTTCGATAAATTTTAGTTTTACTCGGAAAATTCACCTTTAAGTTGGTATTTTAAGTATAACGATTATTTACACAGAGTTACACAAGTGTGCGTTCAAACCTGCCGACCATCCACCATTCGATTCGATTCACTAAACCTATCACTGATTGAGGGTCATGGGTACGAGCCCCGGTATTAAACTCACTATTCTTTTTAGAAAGTTGACAATTTCTTATGGAGGATAGGAGTCTAATACGGACCCTTCCTATAAATGATGGTTGTGTAAACTGCGTGAATGAAATATTGTTGAAACGACAGTTACATGACAATGAACTGCCTGTAGCCTTGACACTGGTTAGAGATTGTCAGTTTGTTATTGCTTAGGTATGTTGATAAAAATCTACAAACAAAATAAACATTACGTATGCCAGCTGGAAGGTAAATATTGTGTTTACCAACTCCAAAGTTAACAGATCACTTTTCATTATTATCAGAAACACAAATACACATATGTGCATTAACGTGTGGTCAATAGGACATTACCTTTAAAAAACCGATCGTGATTATTTGTAAAAGTTACGACATATTTTTAACAAATAAATAAATATCGTGATACTTCACAAAAGAATTTGAGGACACAATTGTTTGGCACTAAACTCGTGACATGCACATTCACATTCAGTAAGATTGACTTGTATCCGAATCAAGATCTTTATCGTGCGTTCTCTCTTATGTAATTGAAATTTATGTACACATACAGGTGTGTGTTCATGGGATAATACCACCCATGATACATGTAAGTCATTTGTGTACATCTTTTAAATCATGAAATTTTCACAGAGCTTTAAACTTTTACTGGAGAAGTTAAGCTGTCCTTAGTACGACTCTGTGTAATATGCACCTTTAAATTGTACCGTTACATTACTATATAACTTCAAATCTACCCTTTCAATTAGCCCTGGAAATTACCTGAAAAACTGAATATTAAGTCAGTATGACATTACTTCAAAATAAAATCAGGAAATAGGAGCTGGATAGTAAGGCCGTTTGTAGATATATATGCCACAGAGATAATGATTCGAAGAAACTCTTGAAATTTGAAATATAAACGAAAGTAAACAGAACAGTTTTAGGTCACTTGTCTTTACATTAACACACAAATCAGATAACGTGCTCTTCAATATTGGAGGAAATAAAGATATTATTATTATTATTATTATTATTATTATTGTCAACGACCTATATTTTCATATCAGTATTGAGGTTGTACATGTACCATAACATTCAATGCACCTCAGAGTTAGTCTTACTTTGACCTCTTTTAAAAATTGAGCTTCTTTGGTTCTTGTTCATTTTCACGTTCCTTTGACATTAATTTTGAAGCGTTGCTTTATTGCGTGTCCAAATCTTTGAATCGGTTTAGAGTGACCTGTATCGATGTACTTTTTTAATCACGCACAACCTTTCTAGAAATAAAACGTTCAGATGGTATACATGTATAAGGTTTTGATTTTGTTTACTGATTTTTCTCTTTCGTTATCTACGCTTGTTGCAGAAACAATACCTATATACTGTCGATCTGTTCAACATCATATTATAGACAGTTCTTATGTCCTGATAATGTCTGATAAATAAAGCACATTTATTTCAGTTACGTTTCCAAGACGCGTTCTTTTGATTATTTCAGCCGTACAATTAACAGTTGGGAATGTCTTTCTTCAAATTGGTTACAAATTAGCAAACTAATCAAGCAAACCAGCATATTTACAACGGTTTCTGTTGATAAGATTACGACGTTGTACAAATATAACATACTCTCAGTACAGACGAATAAAAAGGTACAGATATATAAACTGATCTTAGTACAGACGAATAAAACGGTACACATATATAAACTGATCTCAGTACAGAGGAATAAAACGGTACAGATATATAAACTGATCTCAGTACAGAGGAATAAAAAGGTACAAATATATAAACTGATCTTAGTACAGAGGAATAAAAAGGTACAGATATATAAACTGATCTCAGTACAGACGAATAAAACGGTACACATATATAAACTGATCTCAGTACAGAGGAATAAAACGGTACACATATATAAACTGATCTCAGTACAGACGAATAAAACGGTACATATATATAAACGTATCTCAGTACAGATGAATACAACGGAACAGATATATAAACGTATCCCAGTACAGATGTATACAACGGAACAGATATATAAACGTATCTCAGTACAGATTAATACAACGGAACAGATATATAAACGTATCTCGGTACAGATTAATACAAATGTTTTTACCTGTACCAGTACTTGTACGCGCCATATTGTAAGAAAGAAACTGCCAACTTTCCCAAGATAAGAGGCATAGTCAATAGTAGGACTCAAACCCATGACAATCAATCATTGAGAAGTAACATGACCCTCAATCATTGAAAAGAATATGATTTCAATATAGCGACTCTAACCACTCGAACACAAAGGAGGACGTTTTGCTATAACGATGCTGATTTGTTTCATAAATTCTTACAGGTCTCAGACCTACTAGTATTCTGATCATATTCCACCGAGTTACTATAGATTTGTATAATGACGAAGAAATGGGGCTGCGTCGGACCTTGCAAGATCTCCTGTGATTTCTTCCTTGCCGTTAAAGAGAACCTGCTTTGAACGGAGCATGAGGTAAAGTATATTTATAGAATATTTGGAATACCAGTGTAATTAGAAATTCTTTTAACAATCTTACAATTTGCCCGTGAAGTGACATGTGATACATTTTTTTTATTTCGTAATTACGAAATACATTTCGTAATTACGAAATACATTTCGTAAAAACGAAATAAGATTTCGTAAAACCGAAATAAGATTTCGGAAAAACGAATTGTTATTTCGTAAAAACCAAATGTTATTTCGTTTTTACGAAATGCCTTTCGCAACTACGAAATACATTTCCTTTTTACGAAATAACACTTCGCTTTTACGAAATTAGATTTAGTTTTTTCGAAATGTTATTTCGTTTTACGAAATTTTATTTGGTTTTTACGAAATGTATTTCTTATTTCGTTTATACGAAATGTTTTTCGTAATAACGAAATAAAAAAAATGTATCACATGTCACTTCATGGGCACCGTATTAATTATTTATATATGACATTTTGAATACAATTGTGTCAGAAAAGAAAATAACAAAAGACAGTTGGTAAAGAATATAGTAAAATAATTATTCCCGAAAATCTACGTGAATTACATGAATTTGTAAATTACGCAGTTAAAGTGTCTTCCCGTAGTTTGCGTACGTGTAGCGGCTTTGCGGACTTGAACGAGACTTCTGCTGAACGAGGGGTCGCAATGGCTCAATGATGTTATATAAGAATAGTTTTCAATATCAGTTTTGTACAAACTAACACATAATTGGTCGCAAAATCAAACTGACAAAATATATTCAATTTCAGTTTGTAGCAGTTACAGAACAGAAAAGAACAGTTGATCACTTTATTAACTCAGTATGTTTACAAGTAACACTTAAATTATGAGCATACAATTCATAAGCAATACAAAAATACTACTCACATGACATGATAAATAAGAAAGGAAAGAAATAGTTCAATTATTCTTAGTCTTGATAATGGGATGAGAGCGAAGAAACTTCTACTGTTTATTAGATATCTTGGAGGTGTGTGTGTGGGGGGGGGGGGGGGCGTTTTGATAAGCATTTCTTTACATAATAACTTTCTATTTCTATTATTATGCTAATTTTACCAGATAAACGGGAAGGAAAAAATATATATATAATTTTTTTTTTTTTTTTTTTGAGGGCCCCATGATTGGGGTAACCCCGTTTATTTGCTCCGTCATGGGCGTGATAAGGGTCGGAGCGCATCCCCTACCAGCCGTACATTTATCAGACATAAATATGAAACTGCGAAAATCGTATTAAATTTTTACACTAATAATTTAACAGATAAATAGCATTAACAATTTCATTGGTGACAATATAATTTGAATTTAGGAAGAAGCATGTATTGCGAGGCTTATACAGAAACAAGAAAACCTTGCATTGAAACTTCTGTGTTTTAAATATACGCTGTTTATCAACCTCACTGAATGGAAAAAAACTCGAAAAATGAAGTGAGATTAATAAGCGTACAACTCAGATAGATTTGATACGGTCAATTGTACTTGTAATATTTTCCTTCCTAAATGTAGGTTGGTACATGAATACGTCTTTGATAATGTTCACAAATTTATTTTCATATGAATTGATAGATTTTCGTATAGTTGAAATTTTTTATCGTTTCTGAATTTCCAGATTAAGAACTTAGTTTCAAAAATGAAAGTGTTCACGATGTTGGGCTGTTTTGATGTAGTATTTTGTGTGCCTAACGCGACCAGAGGGTAATCAAGTTCAATATTTGTTTCAAGCACCCGTATCATTAGGAGATTTACGCATTTCCAAAATTGTTGTATTTCCCCACATTCCCAGAAAAGATGTTTCAACGTTTCTCTGTTCTTTTTGCATATGTTACATAACCCGTCTGATACGTTCATCAGGGCTAATTTATGCTCTGTAAATAAAACATTGTGTATAAAGCGAAATTGGAAGTATTTAGTTTTCGGAAGACAGTATGATTTATAAATGTTTGACCAGACATTTCTCCACTTACTATTTTATATTAAGCCCTAACTTAACCTCCCATTTTGACTCTGCATTTAAAGACGTATGATTATCCCATGCGTTTAATTGCGTTAGAATGTCGCGTGATCGCAAGTCTGAAAACTTTGAGTTCTTTCCCTTGAATTGTATAAAGTTTTAGATTGCAGTCCGATTTAAAGATGTTTTGATTCCTTGCGCTTGATTCTTGTCCATATTTGAGGATTTTTATATAATCAGCTGGTATGCTACTTCTAACAATTGACCATTCCGAAATCCAATTAGTTTTCTTGGTTAAAAGGTTATATATGCAATTATTTGTTACAAATTGTCTGTTCTCAGTATCCCAGATATCGTTGATATTTGACAAATTACTTAGAAGAAATGATTTGATGAATATGGGTTTTTTGTGAAAAATAATTGTCTTATTATTAAAGATGTATGTATTCAAAATATCTTTTTCCGTTATTGGCTTGATACTTCCGATAAATTTACTCCATTCAGCGATAGCATTTTTATAAAACGTTGAGACATTGTGATGATAAGAAATATTGATTAATGATGAACATCTACATAAGAAAAAAATTATTTGTAGAAGTGTTGTCGTAAGACTGTAAATACATCTTGCCAATGGCATTCCATTTGTCGCGTTTCGAATGCATGATTTTATATATCATCTTAACGAACACAGCCGATTGCATGTCCGAAATACTGTTTAACTTTACCCCACCGTTGTGTTTATTTCTTTGTAGAGTTAATTTAGATATAAGAGGTTTTTTACTGTCCCATAAAAAATCCGAGACGATCTTTTCTATTTGTATTTTGAATTGTTCAGGTATACCTCTAGTTTCCATTTCAAAATTTATTGTTGAGAAAACATACGTTTTAATTATTAAAACTTTTCCTTGTAAAGACAGGTGTCGTGATTTCCATACCTGAAGCGAATTCTTAATTTTGTTAATTTTAGCCCTCCATATCGCATCGTTATCAACGTTATATCCGTGATGTATACCTAGCGTTTTCACATATGAATTGGTCCACTTAATTGTGTTAAATGTGGGGCGTTTGCCTTTGAGTTTTCCTATAAAAATACCAGAGGTTTTTTCTTTGTTTAATTTTGCCCTGACGCTTTTTCGTAAAGAGACAGGACCTTAAATGTCGGAACTAAAGAGTCTTCATTTTTCGCGAAAAGTTGGGTGTCGTCGACAAATTGGTTTATTTTTGCATACAAGTTCGACTCCGAAGAGGGCAGAGGTATACCCTGAATTTTTGAATTTAGGCGTATGCAGCAGGCCATCGGTTCTGCTTGAATTACATGTATATACAAAAAAGGGGCACAAGGACACCCTTGTTTAATAGAACGCGAAATTGAAAAATAGCTTGAAATAAACCCGTTGGTTATTATTGCGGTTTGAGATGATTTTAGCAGAGCGGTTATCCAGTTGCGAAATTTGTCACCAAAACCAAAAGTTTTCAAACACATATCGATCCAAGACCATTCGCATCTATCAAAGGCCTTTGTTTGATCTAAAAATATGATAAGCCCTTCCTTATCTTCGCAATTCATGAAATTCATGTTTAATTAAATACCAAAACTTTTTGTACCATTCGGCCGGTAAGCCGTCCTCACCCGGTGATTTTGATTGTTTGAAATTAAAAATGGAATTTTCTAGCTCGGCCATGGAAATATATTCGTCTAGTTTAGCTGCCTCCATTGGTGTAATCTTTGTTTGTACTTAAGATAGTAACTCTTTTGCTGCAATTTCATTTATACCCTCTGAAGTAAATAAGGTTTTATAAAAGCGACATTGTTCTTCTAGTATGTTACTAATTCCGTATTTAGTGTGTCCTGCTTCTGAACGTATTTTAGACCAAAGTTTTTGCTTTCCTCTTTTTTTCTCTAAATCAAAAAAATAAGATGTTGACTTTTCGTTATCTTGAAAATGTTTTTCTTTTGAGCGTATGATCGCCGCGTCCGTTTGCTTTTTTAGCTCACCTGAGCTGGCTCAGGGTGAGCTATTAGGATCGATGAATGTCCGTCGTCCGTCGTCCGTCGGACGTCGTCCGTCGTCCGTCCACACTTAGTTCGTTAACGCTCTAGTGGTCACATTTTTTCCTCAATTGTCACGAAACTTGGTCAGGATGTTTGTCCCAGTAATTACTCGGACGAGTTCGAATATGGGTCATCTGGGGTCAAAAACTAGGTCACAGAGCCCAAAAATAGAAAAATCTTGTTAAGGCTCTAGAGGCTACTGTTTCAGTCCAAATATCCTGGCAATTTGTCAGAAAGGTTGTTTCTATGATTTCTAGCTCAAGTTTTAATATGGGTCACCTGGGGTCAAAAACTAGGTCACACAGCCCAAATATGGAAAAACCTTGTTAACACTCTAGAGGTAACATTTTCAGCCCAAATATCCTGGAAATTTGTCAGAAAGGTTGTTAAGTTGATTTCTAGCCCAAGTTCGAATATGGGTCATCTGGGGTCAAAAACTAGGTCACAGCCCAAATATGGAAAAACCTTGTTAACACTCTAGATGTTACATTTTCAGCCCAGATATCCTTGAAATTTGTCAGAAAGTGCAGATCATGATCAGACAGCAAAATAATGAAAGTGCAGATCATGATCAGACAGCTAAATTATGAAAGTGCAGATCATGATCAGACAGCTAAATAATGCATAGCAAACAGTGCAGATCATGATCAGACAGCAAAAAATAAAAAGCTGACAGTGCAGATCATGACCAGCCAACATACAATGAATAGCTTACAGTGCAGATCATGATCAGACAGCAAAAAAATGAATAGCCAACAGTGCAGATCATGATCAGACAGCAAAATAATGAGGCCTAGAGCTTAGATATTCAGCATGTGGCAATAATTGACTCTCTACCAAGATTGTTCAAATCCTGACCTCAGGGTCAAAATTAACCCTGCCTGGGTGGGGGGTCTTTTGATTTTACATAGGCTTATTAAGAGGATATCATGAGCCAAAGGTAAAAATTGATCCTTTCTGCTACTAAACGCCAAGGTAGACAGGTGAGCGTACAGGGCCATCATGGCCCTCTTGTTATAGTAGCCGCATGTCGTTTTCATATGCTATTGTATCCTTGTTTTCCGTAGGATTCCCTGAATAACTGTAACTGTTTTCAGCCGTTGAAGTCTATCGCGAACGTTTAACATTTGTACAATATTCAATGTAAGAATTTTAATAGATGTTTTAGCATGTCCCACCATTCAATATTGATTTATATTTATTTTTATCAGCTACCAAAATGTCCCAAACCTGGTCAATCAATTCAATGTAGTCAGTATTGTCTAATATACTGACATTTAATTTCCACACACCTGGGCCTCTCTCAATATTAGATGTATTTAATTTGAGTGATATAACATTATGATCGGAGTGCGGAAAGTAAGTAATACCTGTATAGTCTATTTCATTTTCTATAGTTTTCGATGTTAAAAAGTAATCAATACGAGAACATGAGGCATTTCGTGAGAATGTATATTCTTTCTTTGTAGGGTTGCGCCTACGCCAAATATCTTCTAAGTCCATTTCGGCTTGAAAGGCAGTTAGTTCATTATACCCAATATCATGATGTGCAGTCACATGACATTTTGAGACCCGATCATAATTATTGTTCATGGTACAGTTATAATCGCCCCCAACTAAATGAAACATATTCGAAGAGTCACTGAAATAGTGCGACAACTTGCTATAAAAGGTTTTGCGTTCAGAACCAATGTTAGGCGCATACACACTAGAAAATCTGTAAATTCTGTTTTCCTGTAAATGAAAGTCTACCGTTATTAGCCTGCCCTCAGATGAGTTTATATGCGGTACTTTGTGCGATGTTATATTGAGTTTCGGTTTAACGAAAATAGCTACACCTTTCGCAGTGTTGCTACTATTTTCCCAAAAGGAGGTTCCGCCCCATTGCCTACCGCAAAAATCGGCTTCCTTTTGACTTTTGCAGTGCGTTTCCTGCAAAAGTATAATATCAAATTTTTTATGTTTTAACCATGAAAAAACTAGTTCTCTTTTTCTGGTATCGCGAATGCCATTGACATTTATAGATGCAACAGAATACATTATGTGATAAAGTATCAGTAAATGAAATACAGTTTTCTATTGTGACTTAACAATATAGTGCATTTAATCATCATTCTTTGTTTGTTTCGATTTACGGTTTGCCGACGGCGGAGTCGCAGAGCTGCTGCCTCTACTTCGCTTTTTCGAGTCTATCCCATGGTCTATCGGCTGGTCTAGATCGTCCGATTCCCCCTCGTTAAAGAAAGCGAGGTAGGTCGTGTACAGCTCCTCGGCTCCCTCGTCAGAAACGTGAATGCCAGTTGGATCCCGAGCATCATACAAGGCCTTCCTAAATCTACCCTGTGAAAAGAATGTGTTATCATTATCCAGGAAGTGAAAGTACTTGTTGGACCGACAAAACTTTCGAATCTCTGCATTAATGACTTTGACATCTGAATTTATGGCTTTTATCAACTCACTTGACCCCCGCCTTGGTATGATGCTTGAGAAGGCAATAGGCGTATTCGGCCATTTTTTGGCTACCTTGTTCAATGCATTCTTTGCATTTTCTACAATATAATTGTTTTGACCTGAGACCATATCATTGGTACCTAGGTGTACAACAATAGAGAGTACGTTTTCATTTTCTTTAACCTTCACACGTGAAATATGTTCGTCTATTGAATGTAATGATTTTCCTGAATAGGACACATTTTTCACAGTTTTGTCTTTAATAAACAGGCGTTTGCCATTTGAATCACCAATTATAAGACGCACTTTCTCTTTCGAGTCTGTATCAAACCGGAAATTTTCTACTAGCGGTGATGCGCGTTTTGGTACATCGGCGTTAGATGGTCCTGCTTCTTCGAACAAAACTGTGGACGCAGTTTCAGTAGCTTTGCTGGATGCATCACTCACATCAACCTTGGCGACGGAGTCTGTTTTTGTACCCACGGTAGTCTGTTCTCCTCCAGTCGAGCGTTGACCTTCCAATATCTCTGCCGTGTATTCACCGTAGAGACTTGTTGGACATTCTAACTGCGTATGACCTTCTTTAAAGCATGCGTGACATACAACATCGAGAGGACAATCTCTTCTTTGGTGGTCTGTACTTTTACAGTTAAAGCATTTATTTGTTTTGACAACGGCACTGTATGATGTTGACTTATATTCATTCCTCGTGGATTTGCTTGGACATTTAAAATATGGGTGATTGGTTTCGCCGCATATTTTGCACGCTGTCCGATTGTTGTCAGCGAACAGTCGGATCTTGAAACGGCCTATATCTATGTCAGATGGTAGGAGTGGAACACAGTTCAACAGTTTCATATAGCGTGTTCCATTTTCAATGTCGGTATGACGAATCTTCCCCCTTGAAAAACTGCCACTCACAATTTCACCGTATTCACTCATTTTGCTCAGAATCAGAGAATCGTCCATTTCAAATGGCGCATCTTTGATTGTTACATTAGTCAGTATATTGTCTACATCATTCAATGGGATAAATCTATTGTGCATATTTAGCCCGCCAATTATCAAGACATTTTTTGCTTGTTCGTCCGACACAGTTATTACGCATTTTTTTTCAGTTAATTGAATAGCTTTTATAGCAGAAAGTTCTACCTTGTCCTGCAGCGCCTGCAGTACTTCATCATGTGTAAGTCTATTCAAATATCTGGTGTTGAAACACAGTGACATCGGCCTGGATAATAGGTCCGCCATGTTGAAAGCCGCAGGACGGGCCTCGTCGCTTTGTTTGGAAAGCGCCAGGTGTAAACAGCTCCAAAAACACTATTTTAGTCCATTACATTCAATGTAAGATGCAGGTTTGCCCTGGACATGCACAAACAAAAACACTAAACGTTAACAATCCAGTCCGCGAAACTAGAAAGAAGAAAAAAAAACACTCAAAACATAGAGGTTCGCGAGACACGTCTAGCCTGTACAAGGGCCGGTCACTCACCCCGAAATATATATAATTTTTTTTTAATAATTTTTTTTTCCAAATGAGTTTTCTTAGTCTGACATTGATATTAGATAAAAATTCAGTGGCTAATCTATTGTCCCACTTAACAGAATTTTGCCTCTCAGAAATCGAAGGTAGTTCATATTCTAAAGGTTTAATAGCTAGAGTGAAATCTAGCAAGGAATGACCATCTGAATAAAGGTGATCAAGGTCAACCACTTTAAAGCATTAGTGTAGAGATTTAGGTGTCTGCCGCTCATCCCGGAGGTTGCGGGTTCGAGCCCCACCAAGGTCACGACCGTACCTCTTCATATGACACCAGTACTGGTTTTTCTAGGAAGCGGACTCGAGAGTGACTCGATAAGCTATAAGCTTTCTTCACAATCGAGCTAAAATAAATTAGTATAAACTATAAAGCTTTTCAGTAAGTTGTAGCCGTCAAGAAAGGATACTAAATAGTCTAGAACAGAAATATTCCTGAAGGTCATTTTTACCTATTCCCTTGTCACTGCCTAGTCTACGATTGGTTATAATCAAATTATTATCTTTGCATATATTGATCAGTTTATAACCGTGATTATTAACCTTTTTGTCTTGTGATTTTCTAACAGTGTTTATGTTATAAAAATCCATACGTGATTTTTGGTAAAAAAATTGCATTGTATCATTATCTAAGTCAAAAAAGTTTGCTAAACAATTGTCGAAGACTGTAAAATCAGCCAACTCGTCAGTTTGTGCATTAAAATCTCCTGTTAAGAATACAGAAACATATGTTGCTACACATATCCGTGATTTCATTTTCAAATAATTCGAATTCAACATCGTTATAAAAACGTGAATCATAATACTGTAGGCGGTACGTAGACCCCGCCAAATACGATGTCATCATTCAGGTTCATACATGTTTTACTTAACTTTAGCCAGAACAGATAATCGCTACCAGTCTCTTGAATTTCAACAAAAGGAAATATACAATTTTTAACAAATACTCCTAAACCACCGGATTTTCGTAGTGATTTTTGTTTTCTATATATGTTTACAAATTGATAACATCATTTTGTTCAAGTTTAGTTTCGGATATAAAAAAGATATCATACATATTAACTAGTGCAATAAACTCTACACCAAGGGCCAAAACATTTGCAGAGAAGTTTTTGTTGTGTCATTGTAAAATGATAATAAAAGTAATATACAGTGACAATATGGGTTGGAATGGAAGGTTGCAGTTTTAGGACAAATTTTAAAGCCTATTCAAGCCTATTGTTAAGGGGTAATTTTCTTTTCATGGATAGGTCAACTGCTCACAAACAGTATCACAAACAATCACACATGCTCTTTTGTGCAAACCAGGCCAACCATTTGACACGTGATGGCCACTGTGGCCACTTGATAGTCCAGCGAATTAATTTTTATATAATTGTAAACACTGGAACCGTCCATAACATACCGTATCAACGACGTCGCATACAAACTCGATCTTTACGGTAGACTCCTATACAAAATTAACTTGAATTTAAATTAAACACAGACCTTTTCACTATAAGCTAATGGAAGGCAATCGGTGTCTTCCATTTTTTTCCCGGGATTGTGCTCTTTTTAAATTTTGAGACCAACGATGAAAGCCGATTTATCACATTTTGCGAATAATTACTAATTACATGTCATCTAACAAACAGAAGCTGCACAACTGAAAGTGTCTACTGATAAGTCACGTTTTGACAACGTGTGATGACTTTCAATATTAGTTAAGAATGTATGAGATCAACCGTGTAGATAATTCTCTTGTTCCCGTGTCTTATCTAGGCCGTGTGGAGTCGCTGGTTTCCGGTGTACTTACAAATAAAGAAGGAACTCCTAGATGGATCAGTCGGGGACCCTAGACTTGTTCAAGCCAACTTTTGTATACCTATAGCCGGGGACCCCGGGGTTGAAAGGATTAAAAACCTTAAACATGGTAGAGGAGGCCTGCTTGAAATTGGAATTTATGTCGTGCAATTTGCATGCTTAGTTTATAAAGAAATGCCGGAAAGTATAACGGCTGTTGGTAGTATGAGTGGAGGTTTGTTTAAATATTCAGTTTCGAAGCTGTTTTATATGAATTTATAATTGCAATAGAATTAAAGCAGCGTTTAAACAGAAAGCCTTAATTAAAATACAAAAACATCCCCATTCCACGGTCAGGCCACTTTAGGTGTGAACTTGGGCAAGACACTAAATGTCGCGCATGTGGTGAAAGTTACTCAGACACTCATTCTAACTGGTGGGTCACACTGATATTTCGTTAAGAGTTGTGTCTTATAGAATGCCAGTTGGGGCATGCAAAATGTTATTTATCAATTGCTTATTGCTATTTGATAACTGTTATTTGTCAATTGCTTGTTTTCATTTGCCATTTGGTTACAGGATAATGCCAATTGCTTAATGCCATTTGACATTGCCTATTACTATTTGCCAATTGATAATTGCTTTTTGCCAATTGATTAGTGATATTTGCCTAATACTTAAACGTAAATTCCCAACCGCTTAATGCTATGTTCCAGTCGCTTATTGCTATTTGCAGATTGCTTAATTGATATTTGTCAATTGGCATTAACCTGTAAGCATTTGGCATTGCCCAAACCGGCATTCCATAGTGTCTGAATTTCAATTTAACTTGTCGGTAATGTGCCTTCTTAATTATTTGAGTAAGTAATTTAATACTTTTACTTCATTCGTGCATTAAGTTTTGTTTGTAATATGACTATAATCGTCATTTAAATGTGGACGAAAGTGCGTGTATTATACGTAAGTACAAGGATGTAGCACTGGCCAATCTGACGTACCATACAAACGCAGGTTGAGGAAACAATACAGCCTGTATACTAGAGACTAAAGGTCGCATTGAGGCAAGTAAAATGTTATCCGTACATTAATGATGATTAAAATTTACACAAGCGTTTGTGGCAATACCTCATATCATATTAAAGTTAATAAATCATGGCTGAAACCCAATTGCTACACTGTTAAAACATTATTTTATGTTTTTTATTACACTGTATGATAGTGATAGCGCGTTCACCGCTGGATCGGTGGGTCCAAGGTTCGATCTACATCAGTGCCATATAGTGGTATTGTCGTTAAGCCAGACTCTCTCTCTCTCTCTCTCTCTCTCTCTCTCTCTCTCTCTCTCTCTCTCTCTCTCTCTCTCTCTCTCTCTCCTCGGTTCCATCTGGAGTAAGTCTCGAGAGCGATTATAAAATGATATAAGTTGTAAGAATTAGTTTCGCAATCCGTTTACTTAAAAGCCTTGTCGCGAATCTGTCAAGACATTTGTGCGCTAGTCACAGATTCGAACTTGAAGGTTTGCTTTAAAAACCGAAACCTAAAATTGACATTGACTTTGTAGGTTCCAGACTCCTTCAATTCTACTAGCATGAAGAGCCCATCAGGAACGTACACGTTCACTCTTAAAGACGAGGAATACAATTTTGGCAACAGTGCAGGACTTCAGTACGGGACAGCTGTTGTCAGAGATTGTTTAAGAAACGGTAATCTAAACACTAACGCCGGATGTTTGATGGTTTAGGCACCTTTTTACCGGATACTTGTTGGTTTAAGCACATGTTATCGGTTGCGTGATGGTTTGAGCGCATTTTTACCTGGTTGGTCGTGTAAACACATTTTCACTGAGCGCTCTCTTTGGCGCTTAGTGGTTTTCCCGTGATATTTCAGCGGGCACTTGACGTTATGTCATTTATGGGTTATGCACATGTAACAATTTGGTTACGTAAACGCATTTATCAATTCAGATTTTTTTCTTAATTTGTTGTTACGGAAAATTAGATCAAATTTTATTGATTTTTCACTAGAGCACTTGTATTGCAGGACTAAACGAAAACCCTACGTTTTCACATGCTGACAATGAAATGATCCTTAAAATCATGGACAAAGTGTGGCAACAGCTAGGGATGAAGTATCCAGACTTTGATTGAACTAAAAAACCAGCTAGAAAAAAGGAGTGTTGCCGAAACAGATTTCTCAGGAAACCACAATAGAAACTAATTAGAACTTTTTAGAATTTTGTTTCAAAGAGTTAAAAATTAAATATTACACAGTCGCGCTTGATATAATTAACACTTTCACCAAAATTAGAAACAAATAGTTGTTTTAAATATAGTTTTTCATACACATTTGCTTTAGCTCTGCGAGCAGCGCTGGTTAGGTCAACTACCTACCTGTAAAAATGATCGAAATACAGTCAAACCTGTGAACAAAGACCACTGTTGGGAAGCTACAAAAGTGGTCTTTATTTGCAAGTGGTCTTTATTCACAGGTGTGTCTACTATATATTAATAGTGTACAGGTATCTCCCAGCTGGTCTTTATTCACAGGGTGGTCCCTATTCGGAGGTGATCTTTAACACAGGTTTGACTGTACATGTATGGTTTAAACTGGCATTAAACTCATACAACAAAACAAAAACAATAGTCTTTTATTGTTCCTTCCAAGGAAGGGAGTTGTACAGAGACACTTGACGGAACAATGCAGCACGTAAGCCAATTTTAGGTGTGTTTCCGTTATAAATTAAACGTTGTGATATTGACAATGTGATGGAACCAACTAACAACCAATAGCCGTTCTTTTTCCGTACACGCTACATGTTTACGTTACTGTGGTTATTTCCTTTTATGTGGTAACTTCACTAGGTAAGCTATAGTCTCACTATTTGCACTTCGAAGGCAAACCGTTTTTACAGGTTGACATTCAATAGCTGTCCGCCTTCTAGGTAAGCTATTGCACACATATACAAAATAAGCTATTGCACGTTGGACTTGCAGAAATCGCCCGACAATGCGTTTGCTTTTGCATTATGAGTTTGACAAATAGCTGAAAGAATGTTAATTTACATATGTTTGCATAGCGTAGAAATATGCTAATATTGTTGCTGGAAGTATTGGCGCGAACTTACCATGTGACCATATAAAAGCAGATCTAGCGTGACGTAGTAACAGGTGCCTGGAGTATTAAATAGTGTAGATACTAATGCCTGAATTTGCTTAGACTGTCGTAGTTTGTACTTCAATAATATATATAGACAGATGTGCCCTAGAAGGAACTTTTGGAATGCTATAACTTGTATTATTTTACATCATCTGAATTATAACCAATGGCCTCCTACATGTAGCATTTGTACCACATGACAGTCCAATGTAATTCCATATTAGACTTGCTGAACTAAATCTAGCCTCGTTTTTATTCAGAGTCCCGAAATTCTCTGTCAAATCTATACTAGGACTCAACGTGACCCATATCGAGACTCCACGCGCCTCCAAATACTAGAATGACTTTGTACAGATCTCTCTTCCACATGTCACGCTATGTACAGATACAACCATTAATAAAATATTTAATTAGTAATTATATCTACCATATTAATATCTCTTTAAACTGTTTTCACTTATGATGGATTAAAATTATCACACTGTTGAAAAACGCAACATGCAAACACAGAAAATCAAAGGTATAGTATCATTACACGGCGCATCAGGTTGCTTACAATGTTTGCCAGAGAGGAGCACGTGACCTCATGTTTCGAACAGTTTTCTGCATTGTTTTCACTCGAAGGTGGAACCAATTCACGGAAGTGGAACATGAGTTTTTCGCCCAATGTTGTTTCGTACCATTAAACGTAAGCTCAACTTGCAACTTGCCACAATCTTTAAATAAACAGGACTAACATTTTTGGCTCATTCCTCAAACGACATATCCTTTGCACACCGGCATATTTTGTTACACACTCGACAGACATGCATGTGTTTTTGTAAACACTGTACATCACGTTATGCTACTTTCGGTTAACTGCGCGTGTTGTATACGTCAGCAAATTGAGCTGTAACATGAAAGTAAAATTCCCATTGGCCCACCTACAGCGGTCACGCGCAGGGGTCACCCTGTCTGCTAACCTGTGCATGGACTTCTTTTCTCTTTTTTTTTTGCTAACGAGAGGTCAATTTTAAGCGTTCTCATAAGATGTCAATATACCTAGGTTTGAGTACGACATGTCTGCTTTATGTCTGTGAAAAAATATTTGCACGCGCTCAAAACACTATCCCACAGGGGCCTGTACGCGAACGTTGGTAAAATAAAAAATTTAAAACCTGGTAAAATTGTGTCCAAGGTCATTTTCAAGGTTGTCTTAAAGTGTCAGCATTTGCCTCGGACGTCTGAGTTTTCAACATTCAGGAGCTGTCGGCATAGCCTTTAAATTCATACAGACAAAACGTGTTCCATACGGTAACTGTCACTTCTATGGAAGGCCAAACCTGTCTTAACTCGCGTATACGTTTTATTACGTTATGGCCGTTCAAAGGATATACAATGTATAACTAATACAATCTGTACTACTGATAATAGCATTTTTATTTCAAATGATTAAAATAAACAAATATCAAACTAACAGTAAACACAAATCAAACAAACACATACAAAATGTTCCCACGAAGACAGAAAGATGCAACTTTATTTCATGTTTTCCAGTGAATTATAGAGTTTTCTCAGTGAAAAAAAGTGATAATCCACAGTTTTGAAACAGTGGATTACCATTTTTATTTTCACTGTTTTTGCAATCTTTAACCCGAATTCACGTCAAAAAGTATGCCGATCGTAGTTAATGCTGGAAACCATGCAACGATGACGTCGTTAAAATGACGTCATTTGTACTATGTTTTCCGATGACGTTTCGCGCGATAGAAACAAAATCAACAAAAGTAGAATTTTAACCATAAAATAACCATAAAATAAACAGAAAAAATTGTTGGTATCGGTGTAATATCACGTTTATTTCACTCGTGAACACCAACAGTAGTTATTTTCACTCGTGGCTGCATCACTCGTGAAAAATCACCTTTGGTGCCCACTCGGTGAAATTATAACGTGATATTACACCAAAACCAACAATTATCCTCTATATATACAAGTGTACTGTTATACATATCAATGAATTATTAACTTACAATAACAAACAGTCTATAATGAATCTTGCAAAGTTGGATTCATAATTTCGTTTCAAAAGTATTGGAACCAACGTTTTCTCAACAGATGCTCGAACAAAAAGGCACGAAAAAGTAAAGTAAAGTGTTAATGATGATATTGATAGACGCGAACATGTGGGTTGGGTACATGCACTTTGAATTGCAGCCCTGTACTCGTTGGGTAACATATTTACTTTTTCATTTGTATTTTATGACAAGAGGTCATTGTTATAATTACTAATATACGCATTTGAATTGATGTCGCCTACAGACAGGGAACCAATACATCATATCTCTATAGAACGAAACGAAATAACTTACCTGTCTAAAAAATATCTAATTCCAAATAATAAAACTTTGCGAGCCATATTTTCCAACGAACTTGTGAACAAAGTGCCATGTATTCCATTTTGAATTCGGTGACCCAGGAGCATGTGCATTACGTTCCGGTCTTGCCCACTATGTCACTTACAGACAGGGAACAAACACTCAAAATATTTGTTAACGTGATTTAACCTGGGACTTTTCTTAATGTTCTGCTAGTATAAGGAATCATTTGTCTAAGACATTCTAAAATAATGATTGGAAAATTGCGCTCGAACATTTTTTTGAAAAAATGTCTACTTTGACGGATGTAAACAAACATGTACAAAGTTATTTGTTCCATACAGGGAACGTTAAGATGGTATGGTAAGAAAATATGGAAGCATAATCATTTCTGCGTCTAAGTGAAATCGGCTGAAAATTAGCGTTGAAATAGACTGGGTTATTTTCCCCACTTTTTGAGGCAAATACCTTTATATGCTATATAACATATGAATATATTATTTTTCGAAAACTGTGAGGCTTGTATAAGTGGTTCAGTGGGTTGTAGCAGAGGACTGGGGGTCTTTACCACGTGACACAGTGTTTAAAGAAATATGCTATTTCATCGTATATTACACATGAAGTCAATATGAGTTAGTAAACATAATTTAAGTAAATCTTTACACAGAACAGAAATTATTATTAAATTTTGAACAAATAGCTGCAATTTTAACTTACTTTTGTAATGTAATGAAGGAGAACAAGACAACGTGACTGTATTGCTTTATAATACGGAACAATTTTGAAAATTTAGTTGATTTTATGGAAAAGCAAAATGTATCAGACTTGAAAACAAACAAGTACAAAAAAGCAAAATTTTAAAAATTTATTGATAGGTGGGGTACATTCACTCCTGTCCTCGTTGGGTAACATATTTACTTTTTCACTATTATTTTTTAATAAGTGGCCATAGTTATAATGACCTACAATATGCATTTTGAAACCGTTTTGTGAACAGAGTACTAGTGAACGTGGAAACTGGGCACGTCTAAACTCGCAATAAAAAAAACTCCAAAATCTTTTTACGTCAATGATACAAGTTAACTTTATATTTACTTGAGAAAAGATACATAGACACAACCATGTTTTTTTTACATTTCCGTGATGCAGTATGATTGGGTATTAAAACAATAGAGTTTTGAAAAATCTAATTTATTACACTATGAGTATCCAACATCCTTAAAACAATTTTTAGGATACATGGAATTAAAAAGTGATGTAATCCTATGACTTGTCAGTTAATGTAAAACGATATCAAAACATTTAAAACATGATTAAACAACAAAACTAATTTATATATTTCGAATCAAGATATTATATTTTAGTATTTTATACATTCTGTACCTAAATTGTTATATTAATAATAAGTATGTTCTTAAGGATCAGTACTAATCAGGAAGCCAGTAAAGGATAAATTTGAAAGATGGGTTCCAATGACACTGCGCCAATAGACATATACCTGATCTCCTTTCACTAGACGTAATGTAACAGCACCTGTCGCTGATCCCCTTCCGTTTACTGCAGGCTTACCGTCTATTTCACCTTGTCGCGAACGCATATAGCTGAGATTAGAAATACTCGCTATATAACAAGTAATGCCATTGTCGCCAGTAGCAAAAAAAGCATACAGTCCTGGATAGTGACATGTAAATATTCCCGTCGTCGTGTCGTAGTGTGATCCTTCATTTAAATCTACATGGGGAACCCGAAAATGTCCGTCACTACCTCTGGATCCCCACCTTACTGAGAATGAGGATTTAATTCCTGAAAAGATATAATACATTTACATGTTTATGAAATGAACATATTTATACTGACATTTAATATTAATGGGAATAAAGCTGGGTGTATCAATATATTTATAATCAGTAACTAAAGATAGCCTTTTTATCTCGATTGATGAAGAAAATTGAAGAATTTGTTAATTTATTCAAAACTGTCGTTCTACCCTTCTTCGTTGATTGATCTGTAAAGCATTTTTTAATATAGGTTGCTCTTTAAATTGTATTTATTTATCATTTTACGCTCATTAAACACATTATTAATGTTTCGAGAATATATTCTGCTAAATGTAGGGAGTGCCCCTTTAATAACGTATGTAGGCTATTCCCGGAAGGTTCGTGGACACCTTGGCACGAAAAAGGATTTTACTAAGTGATACTTTCCCCTGAAATTATTTATAAAAGCGTCAACATTTTAATGTATCAAATTAAATGCGTTAAAACAATACTTGGGCATGGCTACAAAGTTGGTTACTTATTCCTTATTCATTTTTCTAATAAAGAATAAGGAACTGGTTACTTATTCATCATCATTCTTTCACATTACCAATTTCTTGCATATCGGAACGGCATTTCCGGTGATTTTGCCCATGCCGGAAAAACCGGTCTGGCACCCCTCCTATGCCAGACGACTCTCGTGAATTACTTATGACGTTACGTTATAAACATTGTGACGTCACTTTCCTAAACAAGAAGTCGGAAAATCGTTTGTTTTCATGATAATTCATCATTTTGATGAGTTTGCATTTAGAAATCTACTTTAAAGTGCAAGACGGTATGCAAGAAAAAGTTTGCATCATGACACACTTGGCTCAGATGGAAATATCCGTCACCTCTGGTAACTGTTTTGTGGGAACTCGGCAGAGCCTCGTTCCCGCCGAAACAGTTACCCTCGGTAACGTATATTTCGATCTGAACCTCGTGCTCATGACAGTAACTATTAATCTAACTTTTTTAAGCCCAAGCAAACTTGATTTAAGCTATTACAATGAGCCTTTTTTAAATGAAAAAAAAGTCGAATAATGAATAAGGAACTGGTTGCTTATTCCTTATTCAAACGCGAATAAGTAACAGAAGAGATACTGCCGGTGATACCAAAAATGTCGTCGTCATTCTTTCACATTACCAATATCTAACTGTTTTAAAGCCATGCAGACTTAATTTAAGCTATAACAAAGAGCATTTTTGAAAAAAAAAATGAAAAAGCCGAATAAGTAGCAGAAGTGATACCGCCGGTGACACAAGGATAAGTAGCAAAAAGACAAAGCACCTTTCATCTATAATTGAAAAACGAGTTTACAAAAAGCAACCTGTCAAGGTTCGATTGTACCGTACACGACTGTAGTTGACATTATGTATTGTCCAGTTCTATCGGTCAGAATTTGAAAAAAAGAAACCGACGGAACAATTGTTCCTTAAGCAACCCTTTAATTAATTGTTAAACTTAAGTCAGTTTTTACGTGTAGACAAGTTTTCTGTTTAAAGTAAACATTCAAAGTCTCATGCTTGAAAATGAAAACTACTTAAAATTGATACGACAATAAAAGTTCTTTTATAAATTAGTCATATGAGTTCAAGAGCCAAAGTTAAATGAAAAATCACAGGTCCTTATTTCACTAGATTTCAGTTTTTTCTTCTGTTTGAACACCCTTTTTCAGAAGTAGATTGTTTATTTAGCGACATGCAGTTTATTTGACTGCTTTCCTGGGAAGGACAAGTACTAGACTACCATCTTCCGTAAGAATATACCTGCTTTCTCAAATTGAGAGACTGATCAGTAGCGTGAATCGAACCGCTTACCCTTAGTGAGATGTTAAACGAATATATGACAGCAATTATATCCACTCGACCTCCTATGCTGAGCTTTAGGGTGATGAATTTCATTACCTTTTTATATGCACTAAAAAAATACTTAAATCATTATTATGTAAAAAAATCCTAATACGTTGAAGGTCTCACAATTGATGAATTGTGAAGATAAAAAACATTGTTAAAATTTCACAGCACTATTTTGCAAAAAAGATTTTATTAGTATGCTCTAAATTGAATGTTTGTCACTATGTGATAGGTCACCTCATTATCCACTCATATGTGAAATATTTGCTCAAAACTTCAGTTGTATTTGTTATTGCATGTGTTTTTGTTAATGTCTTATGCCATTAAAGGGCCATGCCTTGATCAATCAACTTTGAAACTATGCGGGTCTCTAGATTTAAAAATGTGTATTTTTTGACAGTATAAAAACAATATCGTCAACAAAACTATAGACAACTAATCAGCAAATATATTGTGCCCCTGGATGTTTGCTAATAACTTTCACTTTTTATATAAATCTACTACAGTAAAATTGGTAAAAAGGGTATGAAATCCTGATCAAAACTTATTTCTTAATTTAAACGCAAAAACACAACTGTTAATCAGAACTTTGTATCTTTGTTGGACTTCTTAGATAGACCGTTAAATAAGGTGAAATTTATATAGGCTCATCTATCGAATTAACATAAGAGATATTCTTCAACGAAAATTGTGATCTAGTATAAGTTCGATTGAAAATCACTAAACGTATTTTGACGATGATCGGCTGTTTCCCACAAGAGAACTTATTCACTTTCCAACTCCTTTTCTACGAAACACCCCTATTTACATTTGTAATTAAAGAATTAGTCTTGCCCAGATTGTAAGTAAAAAGATCTCATTGGTAAACGATCTAGGTATAAATGGGTTAATACCTACATTATGTAGACTTACCATGTTTTTTCTCTAGCAGAGTTAGTTTGGCTGTAAGATTGGCGAGTTCAGATTGTAATTTCCTGCGTAACTTGTTTTTCACACTTTTCAAATCGGCTTTAACTTCTTCGCTGATGGTTTCTTCCACTTCATGTATCTTTTTCGATGAGTCCTTTGACATCTCTAAGACCGTGTTGTTAATTTCCTTCATTCTAACGTCTGTTTCATTCCTTATAGTTAACAAAGTAGCGTCTGTTTCGTTCTGGTGATCCGTCAGGGTTTGCCGAAGATTTTCTATCGAATTAACAAGAGAGATATTTGTTATCGACAACTGTGATCTAAAGTTCAATTCAAATTCACTAAACGTATTTCGAACTCGATCGGTCGTTTTCCGCAATTTAGCTTTTTCAGCTGCTAATAAACTAAGCCCTCAATGCTATTGACATTTTTGCCTCTGGCTACAGAACCAGTGACGTAAAAACTGTATAATCTGAAAGATTCTTTATTTTGTGCGCATGTACGCACTGCTTCTCAGCAGACTAAAACTGCCGCCCGCTGACTGTTACATATTGGATACAGAAAGAATAATGTACGATCTGCTCTTAAGTATTGCTGTTTAGTATTGCTATTTAGAGATGCTATTTAGTATTGCTAAAGGGTTAGGAATAGGGAATGTATATTTTGTGTCCTAATGATTTTTTTTTATATTTTGAACCATATGTAATATTAGTTAAAGCGCAACAGTCAATTTTATTTATTTGTATTAAAAAGTACTTAGTATCGTGACGCACGTTTTTCACAGTAAAATGTTTGCATTTCAGACTACTTTATTCTGTACGCTCGTCTTAAACTCTTAAAATGGCGGTTCAACAGCTCTTACAACTTAAGATATTGGCACATATTTTCAGTAATTTATAACAAATAAGGTATTTAAATGCTACAAAAGAACAAAGCATTTTGCTTGACATTGATTTAACATTCAGGAAAACGGATCACTCAGAAAGATTATATTCATTTATCATTACGTAATGTATTGTCCATATTGTGGCGATATTGGTTAACGCTACAACAACCAAAATTATGGCTGTTAAAGTATAAAAACAATATCGTCAACAAATCTATAGACAATTAATCAGCAAATATATTGTGCCCCTGGATGTTTGCTAATAACTTTCACTTTTTATATATAAATCTACTACAATAAAATTGGTAAAAAGGGTATGAAATCCTGATCAAAACTTATTTCTTAATTTAAACGCAAAAACACAACTGTTAATCAGAACTTTGTATCTTTGTTGGACTTCTTAGATAGACCGTTAAATAAGGTGAAATGTATATAGGCTCATCTATCGAATTAACAAAAGAGATATTCTTCAACGAAAATTGTGATCTAGTATAAGTTCGATTGAAATTCACTGAACGTATTTTGACGATGATCGGCTGTTTCCCACAAGAGAACTTTTCTGCGAAACACCCCTATTTAAAGAATTAGTCTTGCCCAGATTGTAAGTAAAAAGACCTCATTGTAAAACGATCTAGGTATATATGGGTTAATACATACATTATGTAGACTTACCATGTTTTTTCTCTAGCACAGTTAGCTTGGCTGTAAGTGTGGTGACTTCTGAGTGTAATCTGCTACTGAACTCATGTTTCACACTTTCCAAATCGGCTTTTACTTCTTCGCTGATGGTTTCTTCTACTTCATGTATCTTTTTCAATGAGTCCTTTGACATCTCTAAGACCGTGTTGTTAATTTCCTTCATTCTAACGTCTGTTTCATTCCTTATAGTTAACAAAGTAGCGTCTGTTTCGTTCTGGTGATCCGTCAGGGTTTGCCGAAGATTTTCTATCGAATTAACAAGAGAGATATTTGTTATCGACAACTGTGATCTAAAGTTCAATTCAAATTCACTAAACGTATTTCGAACTCGATCGGTCGTTTTCCGCAATTTAGCTTTTTCAGCTGCTAACATCCTGTGTAATGATTTTGCCTGTCTTTCAAATTTTTCAGACGTCACCGAATTTGACAATCCCTCACCTTTCTTTTCCGTTATTTTACTGACATTTGAAACCTTTTCTTCGATATTTTCTATTTTTTGTCCGATATCATTAATCTCCAATTTTATATCTTTAATATCAGATTTTACAACGTTAACTTCTTGCATAAGGTAATCCAATCTTCTTGAAAGAGCATCAAACACAAATTCTGCAGTAAATGAGTCAGGTTTTACATATTTCAGATTAAGAAAGAAAAGGCAGAAAATAATAAAATTGCGAAGTCCTGCCATTGCATACGCTAACGTTTGCCTACTTTATAATGTGTAACACTCAAGTTGACGCTTTACAAAATTTGAATTGTGCACACGCTCTGAATGCGCGATGGAAAATGGTTCTCAATGTGAAATTCCGGCTTACTATACTCATTAGTTAAGGTTTTGGTGTTCCTCTTGTGCGTATTTAACTGTTTAAGTGCAATGTCAGATAATTAAATGAAAACAAAAATGTTTGATTAGGTTTTTTTCAGTGCAAATTTTGCTATTGATAAGTTATGGTCTCGTGGATATTTTACGTGAATTATGAACATATATAGAATACAAAATACACTATAAAATAGAACACGGAAAACATGCTACCGTAACATATTTCTGATTTAGTGGTAAAAAAATGACGTGCTATACTGTTTATCCTGATTCTGTACATGAATGTACGGAGATGGGAAACGTCCGCACGTGACCTTCTATTGGTCGTCCCCAGATCCTCATAGCGTAGCGTTTTTAATCAAATTGGTATTTCTGTACGATCTTAAATTACCTTTGCTTATGCGATTTTATACACTTTGTGAATTCAAAAGAATCAAGGAATAATGGTGTTGAAATGTCTTAACATGTCTTTTAGTGTTTTTGTTTGTATGAATGTTATTCTGTATATTTTACACTGGGACTATTTGGGTCTAAATCAAGCGTTCCATTCAGTTCGTTCTGCTTACCAAAAACCCATTTTAACCTAGATTTTTACAACTACATCTTCTGGCTTCCAATATGGGCAAATCTGTTTCTTTAAATAGTGGTGCTTTGCAGAGTGTTGTTTACAAAAAGCAAACAGCTTATATCTTAAAGGTCCCATTGATTGAAAATTTCACCTGTTAATATTTTGTAAGCCATTTGTTACTTAAGTGCA
>JAFMSR010000228.1:67500-68877 GCA_022818135.1 Saxidomus purpurata | reverse complement strand
TCCAACTCGTGTTTCACCAACCATTTTCACAGACGTTTTAGAACAATTGCAGTTATAAAAGAATCTCTTACCGCAAAAACTCACGTGATTATGTCATCTTGTCTCTCCTCATTTTAAAATAAACACAGAACATGAAAATATTCCAATTACTTTGCTATACAATGACAGGAATCATTAAGAAAGCAGAACCTTTTTTTATTTCGGACCGATACATAGTGTGCATCGTCTTGGTCATATGATATTATTACATATGATATTAGCACGTGAATATTTACAGGTCATACAAACAAGATGAAACTAATAATTAAGACTTTCAGAAGTTGAAAACGAGGATGAACATTATTATTCTTAACAGTAGTTTGAACGGGAAGTTCAAACCTAACATTTCGTAAGAACAAAGCTTCTTCTATCAACAGTGATACTTTTATCAGAGATGATTTGTTTTGTAAAATTTATAGACAAAATTAACATAGACTGTCTCGCTAATAGTATTTCCTTATGTATTTTCTATCCATGTAATTTCACACTCTATATTTGAAATACAAGATATACAGGACATTTTGGCGGTAACAAGGCTCTAAACTGCGTGTTATATCATCCTTCAAATAGCCACATTAGTTTATAGTTAAGAATGATGCTCCAAAAAAGTTCATACTTTTAAAACATATAAAAAATAAGTTTTATTAAGTTATTTCTGTTATTGACGAAATACAAATTAAGATATACATAACCGAAATAGTGGATTTACTAGGATAGTCAAAAATGATTATAAATTTACAGATTGCCTTCTATTCAATGTCAATGAAACTGTTACACAGATCTTTATTTTCGAGTTATAACTATGGCAATGTTTATTATTCTAGGAGTATAAATCACTGATTAATGTTTTAAGTCACTTTGAACGGTAATATCACTTTAATCATAGAGAAGAAATGAAAATGTTTGGTTCCTATGATTGTTGGTAACTTTTTGTAGATATATCTGTCTGCAATTTATGTCGCCTGTATATCTACATTCATGGTAGTGACACAATTGTAAAAGATATAGGACTCTATTCAGCGTTTACATCCACTTATTCGGGAAAAACCACTACTTTTAAATGATTTCATGCATATACATGTAGCATGAAGATGATTATTTGAAATGAAGCCAGTTTAATATTATCTATGGTACTTAGTCTTTGACTAGAACACTTAATGGGATTTCCACAATATTTATCGCAATTACTAATGAAGCTCACCTAAGCGAAAGGTTCATGATAGCAATATTCATTATATTTTGCTCGTGTTCTGTCCGTCGTTCGTCTGTCAATATTTTATGATTCAGCTTCCTGCAACATATATGTTTTATTTGTTACTAATTTCAAACAAACTTTTG
>JAFMSR010000228.1:0-62500 GCA_022818135.1 Saxidomus purpurata | reverse complement strand
ACGTTTTTTGTACGAAAACTTAACGTTGGCTATAACTTTGCCGTTTCTTAAGTTTTCACCCCTTTTGGCAAAGGGTCGCCGCCGTAGGTCAGTCATATTTGACAATGCCCTTTTGTACGTAGTTTTGAACAAAAACTTGAATTGGCTTATGCAAAAAAAGGGCCATCATGCCACCACATTGTGTAGGTCAATGTCATATTTGACAGAGTTATGCCCCTTTTTGTACTTAGATTTTGGCTATAACGTTGCCATTTATTAAGATTTCTTCATCAAACTTTCAAATTGTATTGCTTATGACAAAAGGGTTGTGATGCCGCCAAATTTTGTATGTCAAGCTCATATTTGACAGAGTTATTGCCCCTTTCAATACTTTTGTCATGAAAATATTTGTTATTCTGACAAAGTGTAAGAGGGTGACACAAGTGTTCTACTTAACACCCATCTTGTTAAATCTCTCAAGAAATATGCTACCGATTGTTGTGACCACTGATCTCTGAATGTATATTTTGCAGGTATCTATGGAAGGAAAGCCCCTGTACTTTCAAGATGTGTGCTCTATACGAAAGAACGACAAATTTACCAGTTCCACCTTTCAAAAAGACGTTTAAAAAAGAGAAAAACTCTTTCACATGACTCAAGTCAGCAAGTCTGTTTCAGGATATATTTTCCTTAGTTAGTTAACTTAAATCTATTCAATGTGCCATTTCATTTATTATGCACCTTACATGTACTTGAGGGAGAAACGGGGATTCTACAAAAAATCCAAGTCAGGATCATACAATCATAATTGTCAAGCTGTGTAGAAATCCAATAGGCAATGCCATATGCTAAATATCTAAGCTCTAGGCGTTCAGAGAATTTTTTTCCAAAATAAGCAACTCATTACGATCGCTCACCGTCTGGCATCTGTTGTACGTCCGTTAACATTTTCCTCCAACGACATATCCTCTGAAACCACTAAGCCAATGCTGATGAATCTTGGCAGGGATGTCCCTTGCATGAAGCCCTTTCATACTTGTTCAAAAAATTGCATTCCGTGTAGAACTCTGGTTGCCGTGGTAACAGAAAGTGGAAACTTACAAAATCTTCATCTCAAGAACAGAAAGGCCTAAATCTTAAATATTTGGCATGTGACATTGCCTAGTGGACCTCTACCAAGATTGTTCAAATTATGACCCCCGGGAGTCAAATATTGGGTGGGGGGGTGTTCAATTTGAGCCCGCCCAGGGGGTCACATGTTTTACATAGGTAAATATAGGGAAAACTTTAAAAATCATCATCTCTGAAACCACAAGGCCTAGAGCTTAGATATTTAGCATGTGGCATTGCCTAATGGACCTGTACCAAGACTGTTCAAATTATGATCTCCTGGTCAAAATTGACCCTACCCGGGGTCTTGATTTAACAAAGACTTATATAAGGAAAACTTCAAAATGCTTGTCTAGAACTACTAGGCCAAGGGCATAGATATTTGGAATACAGCATTATGTAGTGGACCTCTACAAAGATTGTTTACATCAGAACTCCAAGGTCAAAATTGACCCTTTCTGCTATTGAAGACCTTGTATTATAGCAAGTGGTAGCCAGGTAAGCGATATATGGCCATCTTGGCCCTCTTGTTATTCTTTGATAATCGAGAAACTAACTACCTATCAGCCATGTGCCTTTTAAACATGAAGTTGACAAATTTGAACAAGTAACCAACTGTTACGTGTATATATTCTGTATGATCTCAGATTCATTAATGCTGTTTAGAATTTAGCATTAACAGTAGTTTTACAGCTGATCTTTTCCTTCACCAAAGGAAATCGGATCACGATTTGTGCCAAAACATGTCTCACATACTTTATGTCATGCCTATCAGGCATATGATTGAACTGTCTTGGGGTGTTTAAATAACTGTATCCAGTTTTATGATTTTATTGCAATATAGTAAATGTATAGAATCTGTAATGGTATATTTGTTATTGCTTTTTAGACTTGTTATATACCAACTCTTTATTTTTGTCACCAAGTACATAATTATAGAGATGTCTTCTGTGGTCATACAATAACTAATGACTTACTATATTTATGTTTTGTGATTGGTATAACGCTGTGCAATCACGATATACACTGTGATTACTGTCGTGATTGTAATCCTGTGACAAGGAGGATGTATTTTATTCAAGACGAAATACAGGGACCTATTGCATATGTGACTACATATAGTATAAAATTAAATAACTTATATTGCACACTTGCTTGTGTGCCAGAAAATCCATATTTAGGCTATTTCCGGCAAATTAGCGCATATGATAACCTCTACATACTGAGCTGGAAAATGCAAGAATATCAAAAACAGTGATACATGTTTTGTTATTAATTAAGTGATTTCATATTGGCCTTGTTATTTGTCCGAGGGTGGTCGTATTGGCCCAAATCACTTGATTAATGATAATTTTATTATTCAACTTTACAATATTGGCTAAAAAAAAACAAAACAAGCATATAAATGTTCTTGTAACAATATCTGAATTTTCAAACTATCGTTGATTGTTTGATTTACAAAATGGCGTCGTTTAAAAATCTAACGGAAGTTACTTCTCCGTATTGGCCCTCTCTTTTAAACCAATCAGAATGCTTGAATTCCATATTGGCCCTGTTTTCTCGTATTGGCCCTGCTTTTCTCATATTGGCTCAGTTATGCTTTGTATTAGCTCTACCTGTTTTATATCATGTGTGTAATTGATCTAATAAAGTGTGTAATATTGTAAAGTGGATTAATACTACATATTATAGTACTCTTTAACATTTAATTCAAATACATTAACGCGTATTTTATATCAAAATTCAAAGTTGTAGCGTCAAAACGACCAATAAATATAAACTGTCTTGATATAAACTTTGGCTTAAGAGCAGAATGTACTGGTCAAAGTGTGCACATAAAAACAAGCGAAATAGTGAACCCATAGACCATCATGCAGGCTAAGACGACGTATACACCTTATACAAACTTTGGATAAAGTAAGCAGAATACCGCTCCTATCCTCCATCCTTCCCTCCAGAAAGAAATCTCCATTCTCTTTAAATTGTACTCAAATGATTTATTTTTCACTTAACACCATATCTTCCTGGGAAAGTAATTGGCGGTTTTTCACAAATAAGATGGGCACAGATAGCAAAAGTTTGATATATATTCCGAACACAAAATGTCAAACACTTTCATTGTTGTAGCTGTAGATCTGCATAGTGTTACATATTTATAAACTGATTTTATTTTAACCCTTGTATTATGAAACCAACATATAACTCGAGTTGTTTGGAGTATACAAATGAAAATAACTGTTATTGGCGCCGCGTGGATATGCGGTGCCAGTATTGAATAGGTTTCATTTTTACCATGGGATTGCATAATAGAATAGGGAGTAGCCAACGTTATTATTGTAAATAAAGACTATGTTTTATGTTTGAATAAAAACCTTGTAATGAATCAATAAATTGTATTAACTGATTACAAACAATATGAAACCAGATACATACGTCTTCGACCGTTATTTCAAAACTTACGACATATTCAAAGGATATTTAATAACCGTTTTCCACAAACTTTAAGGTTACGTTTTTTATAGCTTTGTTTACGGACCTTACGACCAGATTCATCAAAGCTCAGAAAAACGTCTCGGAAGATGTTTTGCTAACATTAAACATTTAGACGCTAACATTAAACATTTAGACGTTTCAACCCAATTTTACTTTAAAGTATAATGTTAACATTGTAAAAAAAAACGTTCACCCAACCCTACGCCTTAACATGTTTGTTCCCTAACAATCGACCAATGGTAAAGACATAATTAATCACGTGGATTTCGTCTGTTTGAGTGCGCGTAGAAAACAAAAATCACATAATCAGGGTTTTACATACTGCAGTCAATCTGATAGTAGCTTTAGGGGTCAAAATACCTTGTGCGATTTGGGGCAGTCATTCAAGGAAACTTTCGTCGAGGCTGTCCAAACTTTGCACATCATAATTACATGCAGCATATTCCTTTTCCGTAATAGTTAGACCATGTGTGTGAATTATATTGGCACATGTTATTATGCCTCTGCTTCCTTCAAGTCGTGTTTCAAAAACTTGCGCGGCGTCTTTGATGTTTTGCATCAAAATTACATTGCAGCTCGTCTAGCTTTAGGGATAGGTACGGGGATTCAAGGTCAAACTTTTTATGGTATATTATAAATCATAAACTACATACCATGATGATAACATTTAACAAGAGAGCGAAGTTGGTCCTAAGTCGCTCATTTGAGCAATTCGTATTTCATGTGGTCAAAGAACAAAGACTCGTTGCTGTTATCACGTGACGATAGAGAACCAATAGTATTGTGTAGTACTGTTACAGTAGTGAAACCATTTAAAGGTTTCTCTATTTTTAGTAACAGCTGCTTCTGTGTGCACTGTAGCAGAATCATTTCCTGTTTGGACAATGCAAGGGTGCTACAGATCAAGTATGACGGAATTCCATCCATTGGCTCAAGATAAGAAACCATTTAAAGGCGTTTCTATTTTTAGCAGCGACCCTGTGTGCATTGGCTTGTCACCATTTCCTGTATTTTCAAAGGAGACAATGCAAAGAGTCAGCTGGGTTAGGTCAATCAGTAGAGCACGAGAATTGTAATCTCGGGGTAGCGGGTTCGATTCCCGGGGCTAACCAACTAAAATTACTGACAGTCTTTCTGATGAGACTAAAAATCGAGGTCCCATGTATGGGTGCTATGTAACACCGGATACAGCTCCTTTCGAATACAATTCCCCGGGGAGCTGTATTCGGTGCACATTAACGAATACAGCTCCCTTGGTATAGCGGAGCTGTATTCGAAGCAAAGCATATGCAAAATCGAATACAGCTCCCTACTTTTGCTTTATTAGAATATATAAAGAACCATGATCCCTATGTTGAAAATGTTCACAGATAGAAATTAGGAACCTTAATTGCCTAAAAACATCAAACACATGTGCAATATACTGATCTAGGTGGGGTCAGTTTTGTCATTATTTGAACAATCTCGGTAGAGAACAACTTGGCAATGCCATATGCTAAATATATAAGAATTAGGGCTTGTGGCTTCAGAGAAGATTTAAAAAAAAAGTTTTTACTATGTAAAAGCTTATGTAACAAGAGCTGTCACATGACAGCACGCTCAACTATTCGAAAGCTTGTTGGTAAAATGGGGTTTTTGTCTAAGAACAGGAGTATTGTGTAATTGTCTATAAGAATTAAGGTCAAAGATATGAAACTTGTTCAAAGACCTTTATAAATGTACATTGCATTCAAAGTCTTACTCTGGATTCTGCAAGCCAACTGGAGGGAGGATGGGGGGGATAATTTCAAAGAAATACATGACCTTGTATATTTGATCATGAATAATTTTGTAACTTTTCAAAATTGATATGTATAGAATTAAAAAAGCATGACCGCTGTATGCTGCATAATTATTCTATGACATTTCAAAAGAAAGCCATTTTGAGTATTTCCATATGAGTCTGGTAAAAACTGTGACAAAATTCTAAGTTAAAAAGGGCAAGGGAATAGTCAAAAATCAAAAACATTGGTGAAGATGTTGACAGTAAACATACATTTTAAGTTTCAAGTCAATACGTTCGATAGTATTCTATCTTTAACAAAAAATTCAAAGTTAAAAAGGGACACAAATCTATCAAGTTATGAGGATTGTTTCCTCAGGTGTAGATGGTTGATGGTTGACACGTACTTTGAGTTTCAAGTCAATACATTTGATAGTATTCAAGATATTTGACTTTATAAAATCTTTTACCAAAAATTCTAAGTTAAAAAGGGATATAAATCTGTCAAAAATTAAAATAGAGTTATGGGGATTGTTTCCTCAGGTGTAGATATTGATGGTAAACATATATTTTGAGTTTCAAGTCAATACCTTATATAGTATTCAAGATATTTGAATTTACAAAAAACTGTTACCAAAAATTCTAAGTTAAAAAGGGGCATAAATCTGTCAAAAATCAAAACAGAGTTATGGGAATTGTTTCCTCAGGTGTAGATGTTGATGGTAGACACATACTTGGAGTTTCAAGTCAATACCTTTGATAGTATTCAAGATATTTGACTTTATAAAAAACTTTAACCAACGCAGATGCCGACGCCGGGGTAGAGTTGCAAGTTGGGGGGTATCCCCCCCCCCCCCCGGGGGGAGGATGCCTCCTTATTCTTCGAATAGTCGAGCTAAAAACAAGTAACCTCCCCTAAGGCAGGGGTCAATTTTGATCCAGAGGTCATAATTTGAATCCACTAGGCAATGCTACATGCTCTAACCTCTAAGCTTTGTGGTTTCAGAAAACAATTTTTATAAAAAACCTATATAAGCCTATGTAAAAACAAGTGACCCCTACCTTGTGATCATAATTTGATTGGGGTAATGATGCAAACAAGCATTCAAAGTTTTAAAGCAATATCTCATAAGTGGATTTTCAATTTTACTTTGTTCAATGTATTGTATAAGTCAAAAAGGGCACAACTCTGACAGAAACCTTGACAGAGTTATAGATGAAGGTAATGATGGTTAATATATGTAAGTATGTTCAGTTTCAAAGCAATATCTGTAACAGTTTTGAAATAAAGTGGGGTGGTCTGAAAACTTAACCAAGCTCAATACACTTTCTAAGTCAAAAAAAAGGCCAGAATTCCGACAAAAACTTGACAGAGTTATGTACTTTTGTCTGAAGATGGAGGTTTTGATTGTAAACAAGCATGGTAAGTTTAAAAAACAGTATGTTTTATGGTTTTGAAATAAGGTGGGGTGGTACGAAAAACTTAACCAAGGTGTGACATCGACACCGACACTGAGGCTAGTAGGATAGCTCCCATCGAGCTAAAAATGGGTAAAAGTGTTTTCTGTTCGGTATATGCTTTGTAACTGTATAGGAGATCATACAAGCCAATCTTAGCACCTCAGGTTATTTAACAAGAGCTGTCAGTAGGACAGCGGGCTTGACTTTTTTAGTGCTTGCCAATAAAACAAAACTTTGACAGGCAAAACAAGACTCTGTATAAACAAGGGCCAAAAGTAGCAAGATAAATGTTTGATATCCCTGAATACTACAGAAAAGTTGTATATATATACTTCAAGTGGTTGATATATGTGTATGACAGTGCCAGTGCTTTTTCACAGGGTTATCTTCTCTTGCTTACAGATATAGGTGTCATGATGGTACATAACTTTTTAAACTTTCAAAATAATATCTCAAATGGTTAAGTCAACAAGTGAACAAGAATGAATTCTAAGTCGAAACAGAGTTACCTTCTACTGCCTATGTTTGGGGATCATGATTGTAAACAAGTATTCCAACTTCCAAAGTAATATCTCAAACTGTTCAGTCAAAAAGTGGAGTGGTACGAAAAAAGTCGATAAAGGGTCTTAATTTTAAAATAAAAATCCTTGACAGAGTTACCTTCTCTTACCTACAGATGGAGGTAATGATGCAAACAAGTATTCCAACTTTCAAAGCAATATCTCAAGGGTTAAGTCAATAGTGGATTTTACCTATATTCAATATATTTTCTAAGTCAAAAAGGGGTATAATTCTGACAAAAACCTTTTCAGAATTATGTTCTCTTTTCTGTGGATGGAAGTAATGATGTTTAATAAGTATGGTAAGCTTCAAAGCAATATCTGTAATGGTTTCGAAATAAAGTGGGGTGGTACAAAAAACTTAACTGTGCACTTTTGTAGTTGATAAAGGGCCATAATTCTGACAAAAACCTTGACAGAGCTATGTACTCTTGTCTGTTAATGGAAGTTATGATGTTTAACATGTATGGTAAGATTAAAAGCAATACCTTTAATGGTTTTGAAATTAAATGGGGTGGTACCGAAAACTTAACCAAGGTGTGACACCAACGCGGACATGGACACCGACACTGAGGTGAGTAGGATAGCTCATTTTCTTTGAAAAATCGAGCTAAATATTGGACAAGACAAGCTTTTTCAAAATACAACAAAGTAGATTTCTGAATAAATGTAATTTATTCAACAAGAATACAAAAATTGTCCCTGCCAGTGTTAATCCCACCCGCTTCCCAAAAAACAATGTTTGTCAGTAAAGAATTTTGAATAAGAAAACTGTAATCCTTCCCCAAAAAAGTCAAGAATTTTCTAAAATCATAAAGTAATTTGCAAAAAAATAGAACATCAAAATTCATATAAAAAAGGAAGCTCTAATCACCAAAAAGAAACATAAAAAATTAAATATATAAATTTTCAGAAAGCTGGCAAGAACAATATACATGGTAATACAAAAAAAAAAACAATACAAAACACAAGACATATCACAAAACAAAAGACAGTATAATACAAAAGACAATACAAAAGACAATACAAAAGACAATACAAAACAAGAGACACGACGAGGACAAGAATGAAAAATTTAACTGAATTTTTAAGCTGAAAAGGGCCATACCTCAAATGAAATCCTTAACAGAGATACTTTCATCTACCTTTATTTGGGGATCATGATGGTAAACAAGCAGTACATTTTCAAAGTAACAGGTTTAGTCAAAAAGTGGACTTGTACGGAAAACTTCAACCAAGATTTTAAAGTGACTTTACAGTTCAGAGCGGTAACCATCAATATTTTAAATAAACTGTTTATCAGTGATTTATACTCCTAGAAGAACAAACTGTCATAGTTATAACACAAACTTTAGAATCTGTATAACAGTTTCAATCACATTGAATAAAGAGAAAATGTGTAAAAAAAATCAATTTCTACTATCCTAGCAAAAAATAAAAAGTCTTCCCTTTAAAGTAGAATTATGCTCATTTTTTTCAAGTAAACATCTGGCTGAAATAGGTGTGTGTAAAAAAAGGGTGGTAGAGGAAATAATAGCTTTAAATCCAATACACCAAACTCTTCCTGCTACCAGTACCAAATAATAACTTTCCAAATACATGTATTACTTTTCCTATTTTGACTGGGGCAATCTTTTTTATACAAGCAATTTTCGGTTGCTGGGCATTTAAATGTGCTAAATTAATGATAATGCCGCATTAGTATTTAAAGTTGGTGCTTTAGAAATAATAAAATCAGACTAATGAAATAATAGTTCCTTTCTTCGCAATGATTTCCCTTGTGTTGTTGTTGTTGTTGGTAGAGATTTCGGCAGTGGAAGAGAAGCAACTTCTGCATGCAGTTGTTTTTTTTATAAAAATATGTGACTAATTTGAAGACTAATACAACTTTAAGATGATAAATAGAATTAATTCTTTTTATTCTTTGACAGTTTCCTACTCTTTCCTACAGATTGAGGTAATGATGCTACAAGTATTCAAAACTTCACAGCAGTATCTAAAAGGGTTGTCAGTCAGTGGATTTTACCCATATTCTATGAATTTTTCAAAGTCTAAAAAGGGACATAATTCTGACCAAAAAAAACCCCACAAAAAATATTACAAACATTAAGGGAGAGGACCAAAAGACAATGTTAAATACCATATAATTATATAAGCTCTGGAAATTGTAATTATTCAAATAATTAACTTTACCTAAGGGCCATAAGGGCCATATATATGCTCACCAGAGTATCATTGTACATTAAAACAAGAATGCAAGTAAATAGGTCATAATCATACTTAGTCAGAACAAAAATAAAATAATGCAATACTGTATGAGATAGTAAAAGTGTTCACTAAATTTAATATATATACTTTATTGTGAACAATGAATTTAAGGATCTAACTCTGACCATAACTCTGACACTATATGTGACATTAACAAACTGTATAGAACTTTACTGTGCCAATCCAGATACAGCTGCAAAACTGTTGGTAAAGTTTTCAGTGTACTAATCAATTACGATACATATGAATTGAAAAGAGTACTATTTATTTTGTACAAAATGCAACTCTTATGCATTTTGTGTATTGCAAGATAAATTTAAATTAAGATTATAAATATTATAACTTTAATGTATTTTGTCTAAGTAATACATTGACTCATCATACACATATACTTAAGTTTTTTAACTTGAGATACTATAAATGATAAATTATGCAATACAAATATGTATGCACTATGTATTTTCCAAAGTATTATAAGTCACATGACTCATCATATACTCAAGTGTATTTTACCTTGAGATATGCAATACTATGTATTTGTGATTGTATTTTCCAAAGTATTATAAGAGTCACTGGACTCGTCATATACTCAAGGGTATTTAACCTTGAGATATGCAATTTTTCCTAGTGATAAGAGTCACTAGTCTCATCATATACTCATGATCTTTTAAGCATGGGATATGCTGTACACTGTAAGATGCCACTTTGGCTATTACTTATAAAATAATTAATTTGTGCTAGCTGTTTCAACTGGCTTAGACACAGTAAAGCAACTAATTCAGCTATGTCCCATTATCAAAAATTACCTAGATATATTGAAAAACTATTGGTTACAAAGTCGTATTAAGAACCAATGAAAAGCAAAGCCTCTAAATTTTACTATGATTTGACCTGGTGACCTAGATTTTGACCAAACATGGCACATATTCAAATTTGACCTAGATTTCAACACAGTTATTCTGACCAAGTTCCATGAAGATCACGTTAATAATGTAGCGTCTAATGCAAAATACAAGGTTAAATATTAACAGAAAGACGACAGGGAGACAATGGACATCAAGTGATCGCAATAGCTCACCTTGAGCATTTTGTGCCCAGGTGAGGGAAACATGATTGATTAATGATCATTGTATATAAAAAAATTAAACTAAAGTGAAATTATGCTCATTTTTTTCAAGTAAAAATCCAGCTGAAATAGGTGTATGTAATAAAGGGTAGAGAAAATAATAGCTTTTAACCCAATTCACCAAACTCTTCCTGCTACCAGTATGAAATAATAACTTTCCAAATACTACTTTTCCTATTTTGACTGGGGCAGCCTTTAAAAACAACTGCATGCAGGAGTTGCTTCCCTTCCACTGACGAAATCTCTACCAACAACGACAACAAACCAAGGGATATCACTGCGAAGAAAGAACTATTATTTTATTAGTCTGATTTTTTTTATTTCTAAAACACCAACTTCAAATACTGATGGACATTATCATTAATTTAACACATTTAAATGCAGAGCAACTGAAAATTGCCTTATAAAACTGTCACCAAAAATACAGTATGTGCAGTAAGATGCGAATTATGTCACTTGAAGGCAAATTATCATAGTTCAGTCCAAATGTGTACCATAATGGTACGAAAAACTTCAATGGAGTTTTCAATTTGAAAAGGGCCATACTTCAAATAAAATCCTTAATAGAGTAAATATGTTTGGGGTCATGATGGTAAACAAGTATTTCGACTTTCAAAGTAATATCTCAAACAGTTAAGTAAAAAACTGGACTGGTACGAAAAACTTTACCAGTACAAATAAAAAAACATTTAAACATGAAAAATTTAACTGAGTTTTTAAGTCAAAAAGGGCCATACTTCTGTAAAAAATTTAAATTTAGGTATATTGTTTTGTTATGTTTTAATATCATGACCCCCAAAAATAAAAAACAACAACAGAAAATAAAATACATACAACACTTAATCCGTAACACATATAACATACAAGAAAGTGTAAGAAAAATAATAGAACAGAACAGAACAGAACAGAACAGAACAAAGAAAAAAACACCCATACTATCTATCATCCATCCTGACATCCATCCTGACAGCCATTGACTACAGCAGTAAGTACAAGGTAGGAGTGAACGATGACTTCCCTTCATACCCGTTAAACATGCATGTACAGTACAGGGTACAATGCATGCAAGTTGAACGGGCATGTTTATTTATGATTCACAGTTAAAAAATGAAGTTTCAAATAATTATTTTGAGTAGTTACTTAGAAAAACATAAAAAAGGCCCAATATACTTTGTGGATTTCTATATACTTCGGTCATTTATAACAGTTGTGATTTATAATGATGGCGATGCCCCAAAAAACATTAATTAAATGTAAAATAAATGTCATTTTATGCCAAATATGTAATGTTTTAAATAAAGTTATGTTTTAAGTTACAACTGGAATTTCAAAGCTGAACAAACAATAAGAAAATTTAATACTAATTTATATCTTTACTATAACAGTAGACCACATTGGTTTAGCCAAAATTAATGTTGTTATTCACTATGTAAATAAATGAGCTATTATTATTACTATAACTTAAAGTTCTATATACAACGCATGATTTTTATACGTTGGCACTAAAACTGTTTATACCAAAATAAGGTTTTTAACATTACTCGAGCCAAAAATAGAAATTACAAATTAATTAAATACAGTATCCCTCAGGCTGGTCCTGACAGTACAATTCAGAAGAAAAACAAGAAGGCCAAGATGGCCCTATATTGCTCACTTTAGACCTACTTAAGACCCTATGTAACCAAACTTCAAACATTAACCATATATCATAAACAGAAGCATTCTGACTGACTTTGACAAGGCAAACTTCTAACCAATTGACATGATGATTTGCTATGAAATGTGAAAATTAGAGTACCAACAAAGTTCTCCTCATTATTCATCTGGTATCCTAGTTTTTAATCCCAGGTGATTCATACAAACATTCTGACCATGGTAATTGGGTTGTAAATGTCCCCTATATGGCATACACAAGGTTTTTAACTGTGTGACCTAGTTTTTGACCTCAGTTGGCCCATATTTAAATTCAACCTAACTTTCAATAAGACATTCACATGATAATCAAATGTAAAACAGTAATACATTGCCTACATATGGTTTTCCTATGTCATTCTGACCAAGTTTAATGAAGATCCAATGAAAAATGCAACCTTTATTGCAAACTTATATTTTGACCCTAGATGACCCATATGCAAACTCAATAAAATTTTATCAAGTTTTATGAAGACTCAATGAAAATACAACCTCTATTGCATACAAAACGTTTTTTCTATTATTTGACCCTGTGACCTTGTTTTACCCTAGATGACATATATTCAAATTCAACCTAGAACTCATCAAGGCAAACATTCTAAGTTTCATAAAGATCTAATGAAAAATGCATACACAAAGTTAACAGACAAGACAACTGACAGATGACGGACACCAGGCAATCACATTGACTCTACAAGACGATGCATACCAAAGTTATAGTCCAGACACAAATGTGTGCATATATACTGGATTACATTACCTTCAGACTCTAAGTGTGACCTTGACCTTTTAGGTAGGGGTGTGGGTCTTGGGTCTTGCACGCGACACATTGTATTGGTATGTTGAACATTTGTGTCAAGTTATTTCAAAATCCTTCGATGCATGACAAAGTTACAGCCCGGACACAAAAAATGTAAGCGCGGACGAACAGACCGACTTACGGACGGTGTGATTTTAATATGCCACCCTTCGGGGCATTAAAAGTAATAATCTGGGGAACTTGGTCAGGCTAATGCTAATCCCAGATAGCTTCAAAGTTGGGCTGTCACAACCAGTCCTAAAGAAAAACCTGATCCCATTTCCCAAGGACGGAAGAGCCCACATAACCCCAAATACAACAGCACAACCATACACCCACTTTCAACACCCCATACAATGAGATAGCCACAAACAGGACCCAACCATGTAGACAAGCTCTACTTACTTAAAGGGAGAAGGGGAGTTACTTACTTACAATAAAGAGAAAAGGAATTTACTTACTTACAATAAAGAGATATGGAGAGTAAAGTGAAAGGGGGCTAAGTCATTAAATACTATCAATTAAGCTGTCTATCATTACCTATTTTGTCACTTTCTATCTTTTAAGGAAAATAAACTAACAAGGTTGTCTAAAAGACAAATATATCCCCCACCGCATGAAGGTATATATCAAGAACATAATCTCTGATCCATTAATGTGACCTTTAACTAACAACAAAGTTGGAATTTGAGTTTTGCAAATTTTTTTAAATGGTGATGAACATTTGACCCAAGTTTCACGAAAATTTCTTCAAGGAGTAATAGTTTTGGAGGGGACAAGCAAAACCTATGATCCCAAGTGTGACCTTGACCTGGAGCCAGCAGGGTTGGATCATTGGCTCTGCACATCATACTGATGACACAGTGAACACGAAAATCCAATGACCCATAAGACTTAGTGTGGTCTTGACCTTGAGCAGGCGGAGTTAGAACATGGATTTTGCATGTTCTCTTGAGGAAATGAACATCTGACCAAGTTATATAATAATTCTTCAAGGGGTAAAGGACTTATGAGGTGCACATGAAAAAGTAACAACCCCTTGTATGGCCTTGACCTGAAGCAGCAGGGTTGGGATATGGGTTATGCACTTTTGATGTGCTGAACACTTGACCAACATAATATGAAAGCCCTTTGAAGGGTTAAAGAATTATGTGCGGACAAGCAAACCAATGACTCTGAAGTGTTGCCCTGACCTTGAGTGAGCAGGATTGGGACATGGAACTTGCATGTTGTATTTATAAAACGAATATATGACCAAAGCTGTAAGAAAATCCTTCGAGGTGTTTAGGAACAAGGGAGCAAACATAGAATGCTTCAGACAGATTGACAATCAGGTTGGCAGATGAAGACCATTCCTATAGTCCTTTCTTGCGGTGGGGGATAACAACCAGCTAAAAAGCAAATATTGTGACAGGTTAAAAACAGACAGACAGAAGATGAAGAAGACAGAGGAAACAAATGTATTGTTGGAATCAATGGATTCTTCTCCATTCTTTAAAACAGAGCCTATGATTCTATCACTATGCATAATGCCTTTATATGTTCTACCTTTGTATGCAGATTGACGTTCAACAACAGGTCTCGCGTTTTTTTTTATTTTGAACCAAAAACTTTCTTTCTGGGCCTTCAGGGGAGAGATTGGTCAGTTAAGAAGACAAAGATGTGTGACTATTGGACCAGAGCTAGGAGGTGGTTGGTCATAACATGTCCCATTCCAATGCAATATCGTTGAGCAATACAAAGTTTATTTAGAGTCAGTAAGTCATTGACAAAGTAAAATGACAGAGTTAACATAACCTAAGCATAGCTTTTGACCGACCTAACAAATAACATTCTACATTCACAGGAAATAGCATCATGACCTATTAGTGTAGCAATATTATCCCAATTAGTAAATCAAATTAAAAAAAATTAAGAGCACTCATTAAGATTTGTTGAATTCAGACCAAAGGTTGTTTAGAGACTGTTAATAGCAGTTACATGCTATAGGTAATGTAGTAATAATAGAAAAGCCATAGTTCTATGAAAGATTATCTGAGCATAGTGAGAGAATGCATAGTTCAATTTTATGGTGAAGCATCCATTGAAACTGTGTGATTGGGCAGAAATAGACTGGTACAGATAACAAATATTTCCCTTTCAGGAAGCATAAGAGTGACAAGTACACGGAGATAAGTGAGAACATGAGGTAGACTGAATGCTTCATAGAAGGCTAGAAAATACAATAAAGCAACAGTTAGACAGTTGAATGAGACAATAAATAGAGGGATAAGTTGAACAAAGACACATACAGGCTGTTAAACAGACAATATAGCTTTGCAATGCATATACATTTTAACACTAAACACACATATAAATGACAGAATTGATGGAAGAGCAGATAGACATATTTAAGAGTGAGTCAGTGGAAAGACTTACACAAATAGAATACATTTGAACTTTGTTCATGTAAGAAAGAAGAAAACGACAAGAAACTAAAAATTGATTTATTTACATAAAGGTAGACAAACAATGAACGAGTTAATAGAGTAATGCTATGCAACAGCACGTCCCTAGATGGATATGACATAGGACTAAAGTTTCAATACATTATAATCTAAACAGTATACTGAGATTATAGCCACATGACCTTTGTGAAGTAACCTTGAATCTTGATAAGATGAACAGTTGACCGAATCTTAATTTTTAAGGCAGTCAAGGTACAAAATATCAGAATATGACCCTAAATTGTTTGTGGCCTAAGTGTGAACTTGACTAAAAGGTTAGCCATCTGGTTGTCAAGCATGACACACTTTTCTGGTATGGACACCAAGTTAGAGAAGTTATTTTAAAATCAGCTTAAGCATGTAGAAGCTATAGCCCAGACAGGAAATACGGGTATATAAACAATATTGTAGGTTAACTTTAAGTGTGACCTTGACTTTCAAGATAGCCCTCAAGTGTATGGGCATCAAGATTTTCAAATTCAGTCTATGCATGCAGAAGTTTAAGCACAGACACAATGTTCTGGTATAATAACCCTACATGAAAAGTTTTAAGCCCCAAATGTGACCTTGAACATGGAGGCAGTCAACTAAGACATGGTGCACAATACAGCCTTAGGTTATCCAAAATTGCTGTGTGAAGTGATATGAAAATTTGTCCCTACATCATTAAAGAAGTTTCAGACCAGACACAACTGCTGGACTGATGGATGGACAGAACCATGCAAACCTATAGTCCACAACAGTATGCCTTATGTCGCTCACCAGAGCCTGGATAGAGGGCATCTGCAACACACAATTAACCTTCATGCACAATATAAATATCTGAATTTTATCAAGTATTTGTGCAGGTTGATTACAGAACTTCAAGTGTGCCCCCTCCTCCCCTTTAGTGCACACATGATTACCTTTTAATCCTACCCAGTTCCTATTTTCATCACAAGTAACCTAGTTGAAATCAAGCATCATGATCACTTGGTCTCAAATTATAGCTTTTTATTTGACCAGGTTAACAAGCATTTACTTCTCATCACCTAATTTCCATCTCCAAGTATAAATAAATACTATGACCAATTATCACCTGCACTTCAAATATTCCTACCTTTTTTTCTTTCTGATTTGACCTGCCAACTGAACAAACTGGTTTAACTCCCTAAATAATATGGCACTTAATATTTTCACAAAGATGTTGATCACAAACCTGTGAAAATCTTTAATTATATGCATTAAATTGCTTCTGGAAATAGCATATTTCAAGCAAACCATTTACTGGTCAACAAATCTGCTAAAATCCAAGCGACAGTTATGAAACTTTGTGGGTTTAATTTAGTAATTGACTCTGATAACCTTTTGGAGGTAACAACTTGATAACCAATTGAAACTCAGGGTGAGGAGAGCTGAAATTTCGAAACCATTTACTGGTAACTAACAAAAGGAAAGGTTGAGTTATAATTCGTGCAAGGTTTATAAAAGAAGGCTAGCAAAAAGTACCATGTATGACGGATGGTAAGTGGTCACAACAGCTCACTCCAAGCATATTTGCTCAGGTGAGCTAACACAAAAAGGCAATCACATATTAAAACAGAAAAATAAATCAAGAAAGAAGAGAGGAAGTCACAGAATAGGTATAGGATAGACATTTGAATGAACATGAAGTGCAATATTAAATTACAAAATACCCAAAGGTCCCGCAGGCCCCCTAAAAAAGCTTGTTTACATGCCTGAATCATGCTTGGTATTCTCCCAGTGTCTGAGGTGTAGATAATGAGTGTATGTTTCTACTGCTGTATCAGGGTTTTAAGCATTGCTCAACCCTTGGGGGTGGGAACTGGTGTTTCTATAGTACTGGTTGTGACAGCCCATGGGAATAAAGCATTGAGCTCCAAAAGAATCACCTGAAAAGATTGGGCTTTGTCCAATCTTGGACCACCATCTAGTCCTCTGGATGCGTTTCATCATAATTCCTAGGAAAGCTAAGATAGGAGCACTCCTAGGATGATCTTAGGATTTATCCTAAGAGGGTTTCAACAAACGTTCCTAGGAAAATAATTGACTTGGAAACTTTGCAAGCACAAATACAGATAGAAATGAATAAAATAATACATTTCTCCTATCATCTATTCATTTTTCTTTCACAAATTGAGGTTTACGATGTTTTTTTTTTTGCACAAAAATACCGTTAGAACAAATAAATTTACCGATTATAGCCAATCATCATAAAAATCTAAAAATGACTGTAGAATTTTTTTGAAATAAACATACTGTTGTTGGTATTCATTTTCTTAGTCAGAACATTCCCTATCCATCTATAGCAATTCTGAAGCAAAATTTGAGAAAAAGTTGATTTTCACTTTTTTCGTCACCATCCAATTTTCACAGTTAGTTCTTTATACTTGTATGATATGGTATGTAACCTATAAACCACCTATAAAAAGCGGAAAAATACCTCTAAAACTGCTCATTATTCACAAATGCAGCTAATTTAGACAAAATTTGCACCTAGGACAACCCTGGACCACTCCTAGAGTTAGGAGCATTTTGCACTTAAGAGCAATCCTAATAATTTTATTGAAACACACCTACGACAAATTTTTGAATAGGAGTCATCCACTGGTAATGAAAAATGTATGCCAAATGTAAAAATTAATGTTTTACAGGACATCAACCATCTGTCAAAAATCATGAATATTTTATAAAAAATGCCAAAAATAGTACTAATAATACAATAAAAAAATTAAAAAATTTTGAAAAATTTAAGTTAAATTCTGGAATCATAAATAATTTCATCATCTTTCACTCCTACCTATTACCTCTGCTCCAGCCAATGGTCTATCTCACACACTCTACACTCAATCTCACACACTCTACACTCAATCTCACACTCTACACCCAATCTCACACTCTACACCCAATCTCACACTCTCTACTCCCAATCTCACACTCTACACCCAATCTCACACTCTCTTCCAAATCTTGTACTCCTACGCCCCGCCGGCCTGATCTTGTACTCCTACGCCCCGCCGGCCTGATCTTGTACTCCTACGCCCCGCCGGCCTGATATCTTATCACTGGACGTCTAGTCCTGGTTCCCTGAAAGCAGAAAGTTTTTGGTGTGTGAGAACTATACTATATGCAATAATCTAATTCATTATCAGTAATAGATTTTTATGAAACAATCTGACATTCAAAATGTAACACAGGGAAGAATTCATGTCTACTGGTTCAATGAATTTTTCTCCATGTCCAAATTTCTAATATCACATTTTTTATCTATGCCAATCATAGAAAAGGTTTCAACAGACACCTTAATGGCATAAAACATACTTTAAAAACTGTTTTGAAGAACACAGCAATCCATAAACTGATGCTGAAGCATATGTTTAGTAAATATCAGTAGGGCATAAGGTCAAAAAGTGAGAGTACACAATTTTCGATGTATTTAGTTATTTAAGTCTCTATAAAATAAATGAACCCTGGGGTTCCAGGGGCTTTGATTTAGCAAAACAAATATTTTCTTCAGAATGGTAAATTAGAATCAGAGGTCATCTTCCAACAAAATAAGCGTGAAAAAAATATTTAAGAGTCGCATATTAAAACAACTGTATGAAATACAAACAAGAGGGCCAAGATGGCCCTATATTGCTCACCTGACTACCATTGGCTATAATACAAGGGGTCATGATTTTAACATAATTCATAGAGGTCCACTACACAATGCTAAGTAACATTCCATTTATCTAAGCTTCGCCTGACAGTCTTGTGGTTTCTCTTGTGTAAGCCTATATAAAATGAAGTGACCCCCACCCCGGGAAGGGTCACTTTTGACCCTGGTTCATAATTTGAACAATCTTGGAAATGGTCCACTAGACAATGCTACATGCAAAATATCTAAGCTCTAGGCCTTGTGCTTTCAGAGAAGAAGATTTTTAAAAATTTTCCTACATAAGCTATATAAAACAGGCAGAAGATTTTAAAAGCTATTCCTATTTGTTGTCATAGCAACCAGAGATCTGCATGGAATGGAATTCTTTAAACATCTTTGATAGAGCTTTATGCAATGAACATCCCTGCAAAGTTTCATCAACATTGGCCTAGTGGTTTCCTAGGTGATGTCGTTTAAAGGACATGGTGGACGGACGACGTACAGACAGAGAATGATCCTAATAGCTCACTCTGGCACTTTGTGCCAGGTGAGTCCAAAAGCAAAACAAGAGGGCCAAGAGGGGCCTTAGTATCATATAGGTCACCTGGCTACCATTGGTTATAATACAAGGTCATCAATAGCAGAAAGAATCAATTTCTTTTTGACCTTGGGGGCGCTTGATTTGAGCATTCTTTGTAGAAGTGCACAAGGCAATAATACATGCCAAATATCTAATCTCTAAGCCTAAAGTGTTGTCAAAGATAAACATATTTAAAGTTCTTCAAATATAGGCCTATGTACAAGAGCTATCAGTATCAGAATATGTAACATCGTGCTCAACTTTTTTAGTGCTTGCCAATAAAACAAAACTTTGTTAAGGGCACAAGACTTTAACTAGAAACTTTGAAGTACAAATCAAGAAACATTTTCACAGAGTTAACTTCTCTTGCTTACAGATAGGTGTCATCATGGTACATAAGTACTCCAACTTTCAAAGTAATATCTCAAATGGTTAAGTCAACAAGTGGACAAGAATGAAAATTTTAACTGAGTTTCTAAGTCGAAAATGGCCATAATTCAAATAAAATCCTTCACAGAATTACCTTCTCCTGCCTTTGTTTGGGGATCATGATGGTAAACAAGTATTCCAACTTTCAAAGTAATATCTCAAACAGTTTAATGAAAAAGTGGACTGGTTAAAAAAAACTTAGCCAAGATTCTAAGTGGATAAAGGGCCTTAATAGTAAAACAAATCCTTGACAGAGTAACCATCTCTTGCCTACAGATTGGGGTAATGATGTTAACAAGCATTCAAAGTTTCAAAGCAATATCTCTAAGGTTTAACTCAATAAGTGGATTTTACCCATATTCAATATATTTTCTAAGTCAAAAAGGGGCATACTTGACAGAGTTATGTGCTCTTGTCTGTAGATGGAGGTTATGATGGTTTACATGTATGGTAAGTTTCAAAGCCATACTTTTAACAATTTTGAAATAAAGTGGGGTGGTATGAAAAACTTAACCAAGGTTTTTGACACAAACATGGAGTTCCCTTTTTCTTCGAAAAGTCGAGCTAAAGATCACAAAATCTGACTGATTCTTCAAAATTGATGCCCTAACTTTCAACTCTTGTTTTTTCAAACATAATAACTATCATACCATATTTTTTTTTATAACTGCTCTTTGTTTAACAATTTACCTTTGCTTATACTGAACTGTCCTGTCCACAAGATAATAACTGGTATGAATGCTATGAAGCTAAATCACCAAAACTTTTTTTACATTTAAACATAAATACAAAATGCTTTCAAATGTTCATTGAATCAATCAATTAGAAAGATTACTTTCTGTACCATTTTAAAACCCTATTTCTGTATATTGTGGGTGTTAAATAGAGCTTGCTCATTTTGGGATTCAAGGTGCAACAGCCAAAAAATTAAAGTCCATATTTTATGCCCGAAGTAAATTTGCAGACGTAGTTATAAAATGATGCCCGTAATTTTCATGTTTTTTCTGCTCTAAACAAATTTCTGCTGAGTAATGTTAACTGCCCAGTAACATGTCTTTTCCTCCAATTTGTGTACTCCAAACTACCTTGATCGCCATTAATGTTATTGGGAAGGTTATTCCTATCATGAATGGCATTAAAGTAAACTAGACCATCACTAAAGTGATTATTACCCCCAAAAGACCGTTTCATCAATTGAAGAAGTTAATAGTAACAGAAAACCTTGCAAAACAAGAAGGCCAAGATGGCCCTATATCGCTCACCTGGATACTATTGGCTGTAATACAAGGTCATCCATAAAAGTTAATTTTGACCTAGGTGACAAGACTTGAGAATTCTTGGTAGAGATCTACTAGGCAATGATACATGCAAAACTTACAGTTTAAGAGATAAAGATTTTCAAAGTTTTTACTATACTGGTATGAGACCAGTTTCCGACAAAAAATTGAGGTTTTCTTTATATTTTTTCTTATATGTGTCTTGTAAACAAAAGTCATCTTCACATTTACAAACATCAGTTTATCCCCTTTTCAATGATGTAAACAACACCAGTGTCTTTTGCGCATGCGTACCAAATTTGGGGCCCGGAAAGGACAGCCTAATTAATGTTAATAACTTAAGGTACAGGACCAGTTTCCGACATAATTTCATCCTGAACAGTTTTGGAATCATAAATTATTTAAATCTATGAGAACTTTTATTCTCAAAAATGTAAATTCCTTTCCCTACTCTTCCGACGCTCGTAATGAGTGTCTGTCTTTTATCCGTTCCATGCCGCTCCATTTCGTACATCACTGTATTATCATTTCACAACTCTTGAACTGTGCCATATTTTGCAAGCAATTTCAGTGACAGATGTATAATGTAGAATTTCTTTGAAAGTACTAATCTTAAGAAAATGAAATTTTGTTTGCTGCTTGTTTGGATGATGCTGTTCGAAACTATATAATATTCCCATTCTGAAGAGTTACGCAAAAGCTATGATAACGAGTAGTCGGAAACTGGTATGATTCGGAAACTGGTCTCATGCCAGTATAATCCTATGTAAAATCAAGAGACACCCATAATTTGAACAATCTTAGTAGAGGTTCACTAGGCAGTGTCACATGCTAAATGTCTAAGCTCTAGGTCTAGTGGTTTCAGAGGAGAAGATTTTAAAAGTTTTTCCTACATAAGCATACATTAAAACAAGTGACCCTATGGGTCATTATTTGAACAATCTTGGTAGAGGTCCACTAGGTTATGTCACATGCTAAAAATCTAAGCTCTAGACCTTGTAGAGAAGATTTTTAAAGTTTTTCCTATACAAGCCTTTGTAAAAACAAATGATCACCATGTTGGGTCTATTTTGAATCAGGGGTCATAATTTGAACAATCTTGGTAGACGTCTATTAGGTTAAGCCATATAGGCGTAATATCTAAGCTCTAGGCCTTCCTGTTTTTGAGAAGAAGAATTTTAATTTTTTTTACATTACATTGCCATGGCAACCAGAGTTCTGCATGGAATGAAATTTTATGAACAACTATGAAAGGGTGGTATGCAAGGAACATCCCTGCCAAGTTATATCATCATCATACATGCCATTCTCCCAATATTTGCAAGGTTCACCCATTATTTAGACCCTTAAACAGTGCCCTGGCAAAGCTCGCAAAAGCACTAAAAACTGTCTGTAAATTAAAATTTTGAAGAAAACAAAACTACGAAATTCATAAAATATCAACCTATATACATTGTCAATACCCTTACATGTGATATCGGTAATGAAGAAGTTCTAGTATTGTGTACAGTCGATTAGGTGACGAAACTGATGTGTTGACACAAGTTTGTGTTAATTGTCACTATCATCTTAGGTATATTGTCTGGAGGGTAGTTACCGGTGATTTGTAAACTGTTCAGATTAGCTGATAATCAACCGTAATGCAAGTCACTATACTCCAAACATGCCGCTAGTTAAATCATTTAACTAAGTTAAACATAATTCGATGATTTGATGTTTGCATAACAGCGCCAAAACAAATTTACATATTGGTTGTCTGGTGTCCATGCCATCACGCATCTACATTGTGATAAATTATTGGAAACTGCATAACAGGCAACACCTTCAAATTTAACAGCTGTCAAATGGTGTATTGCAGAGCGCAATGATTAGTGACCCACGTTTTTTATGCAAACCATGGAATCATTGCAACCTTGCAATTTTGCAAAAATCTCCTGGCAATGACTCGATCTTTTTGGCATGTATGATCATTGGCATAGTAGTTTCTGAAGAGATGTTGTTCGAAGGTAAATGTAAACAGACATAATTATGCCAGACGGAATAAGATCCTAATAACTCACTCTGGCACTTTGTGCTAGGTGAGCTAAAACTAAAACAGAGATATGGTTCTTGGCAATAACTTTGTAATTTGTAAAAATAGAATTATGGTTCTTGTACACTGCACTAAGTCTTCCTCTCATTGTGCTTGACCGTTGAATAAAGTTGTACTGAATTCCAGCAAGTAGTTTTCAGGTTATGCTCCGGAGAAGGAAAAGTAACAAAGGGCAACCAGGTGACTCCTATATACCTCCCTAATCTTAATGTCAGGGATATAAAAAGTTTATGTTTCAAACTATTAGTTTAGGAACAGTTAAGTTACACTGACTTAATCTGGTTCTGGTGTGAATGAATGACACTATTTATCATTATGTAAATATTAGTTTTCTGCTTAAGCCTTTTGTAGGGTTTTAAATGTATGTGAGCTAAAAATGCTTAAACAAAAATATTCATATTCTCACCCTTCTAGTGACACCAGCTGGCAGGAGCTGCTCAGGATACGGTGGCAGGACCTGATATAAATAGAATAAAATAAGCTTTATCAATCTTTTATAGTAAAATATAATTACATTAAATTATCTTTTCAAAACTGTCCTTAGTATGGAGAGGGGGGGCGGGGTTGTAACAAAAGGAATTTGAAAGAAAAGTACCTGAAATTAGAGCCAAACTTTTGAGCTGCGCAAAAAATATATATATAAAATTTGTTTTCTGGCAAACATGCAGTGGGAATTTTTTTTATTTCAGTTTCTACTTCTTAATTTGGTGTGGCTTTAGTTTAGTCTATACTTATTTATTTTAGCTCGATTGTGAAGAAAGCTTGTAGCTTATCGAGTCACTCTTAAGTCCACTTCCTGGAAACCCCCACAGGGACTTGAACCCGCAGCCTCTGGGTTAATGTCAGACACCTTAATCCATAAACCACCATACCCCTAATGTTTTTATTTCTGCTGAATTTATATCCACTGCTTTAAAATTTATTGAATAGTAATTGATTTAAATGCTGTGGCCTCGGAAGATAGACTCCCACAATGTCTCAAAAGAGAGAGGGAGAATCATTATACATGATCAATCTATAAAATACTTCAAAATCTGTTCATTAAGTTCATTGTATATTGTAGGAAATCATATGCAAATCAGTGCCATATGAATTTCTTAACATGCAATCATAGTATTCACACTTACCAACCGCACCTGGGCAGCTACCTGCCGGTCTGCTGACATGCGTGTCCTGCGTCTTGGCACTGCTGGCCTCACTGGCCCTGCTGGCCCCGCTGGCCCTGCTGGTCCCGGCCCTGCTGGCCCCGCTGGCCCTGCTGGCCCCACTGGCCCCGCTGGCATCCTCTGATGCATCCAGGGCTACAATCAAATTAAACTATGATTCTGAACAAATGGTTTACAAAGAATTTAACATTATTATTGAATGAATATTTATCAAAACATAATTATGGGGATTTGGGGTGGGGTGAGGTGAGGTGTGAGGAGGTAACAACAGTCTTTCTACATACATTTAGTCTGAACGTACATAATTGTCATATGTAGTCATTTATAAGAGCTTAAATGTTGTTGCTGCATTTGGTTTGTTTCTTGCTGGTGTTTTTGTTTTGACCTTGGAAGTGCATCAACATTGTTGGGTTTGTCTCAAGATTCATTGTTTTTAATTGTTTGCAAATACATTTCGTATATTTGAAATTATGCAATGTTTGGATAGAGTTTCACCTCTTTGTTTTTCCCTTATCCTCACACCCTTGGTGCCAAAACAATTTTTTCTGTGAAACAACTCATCTCATTTGTCCCCAGTCCTTTGCTCTTGATTTTAGTCTGGTCACAAATTTGTCAATTTGAGTCTTAAAAAAATTTTTTTTTTTTAAAAAAAAAAAAAAAAAAAAAAAAAAAAAAAAAAAAAAAAAAAAAAAAAAAAAAAAAAAAAAAAAAAAAAAAAAAAAAAAAAAAAAAAAAAAAAAAAAAAAAAAAAAAAAAAAAAAAAAAAAAAAAAAAAAAAAAAAAAAAAAAAAAAGGAAAAAAAAAAAAAAAAAAAAAAAAAAAAAAAAAAAAAAAAATTTTTTTTTTTTTTTTAAAAAAATTTTTTTATTAAAAAAAAAAAAAAAAAAAAAAAAAAAAAATTTTTTTTTTTTAAATAAAATTTTTTTTTTTTTTTTAATTTTATTTTGTCCTTAAATTTCATTATAGAATTTGTTATGTGTTAAAATTGTTGGTTGCATGTATTGCTTGAATTTGCGGTAATGCTTCACTGGTGATTTTGCATTGTTTCCCATTAAATTTAAAGATTGCTGTATATATTTTGTCCTTTGTCATCTACCCATATGTTTTTTCTTCATCCAATTTTTCCGTCAGTGGTCTGCTAAATATGGGTTCAACAATAATAAGGTAAGTTGGTTCAAGACCATTCTTGGTAGAGTTATTCCCGACATTTCCATTTTCACGCAATTTGAATGTATTAGTTAGTCCCTTGAATCAAATCATTAAGTCTACTGGCAAGAGATCTGTTTTTATTAAGTTTGAATGTGTAGAGCAATAAAGCACTTTTTTTGTGCAATAAAGCCATTGGTTCAATATTTACAAGTTCATTATGTAGGATGATATTGACAATTAACATACACAGTCCAAGGACTCTCTGAGAACTCTCTCAACTTTAGGAGACTTTTGTTGATCGTTTTGAATAAGTTTGAAGTAATAAATTTAGCTAAAATCAGTCTGTACCAAAATATTAACTACTCATAATTATTATAATTATAATCACATTAAATACAGGGTTAGTTTATTGTGCTTTGGTCAGCATGGTAAGTCAGTAAAAACGAAGCATTTTCTAAACTTTTAGCCATTCTCTAGCAGTTGAAGTTTGATTATATCTTTCCCTAATTGATAGATATAAAGTCACTTACTCGTTCGCCCTCCACCCTAACTTCCTCTAACGGAACATCTTCCACTGGCCTACAAGACAATGAATAATGAAAAAAATGAATACCATCTCTTATATGACATACAGAAAACATCCAGAATACAATAATTAGCGCAGTTTGAAAGGTTTAAAACAAAAGCTGTCAGTAGGACAGTGTGCGCTTGACTTTTTTAGTGCTTGCCAATAAAACAAAACTTTGAGAGTTAAAGGCAAAACAAGGCTCTATATAAACAAGGACAACAAGTAGCAAGATATTAAGTCAAGAGTTACCATGTTTGATATTCCTGAATACTACAGAAAAGTTGTAGATTAATACTTCAACTGGTTAATATGTGTGCATGACAGTGCCAGTTGCACACAAGACTTTAACTAGGAATTTCTAATTACAAATCAAGAAACATTTTCACAGAGTTATCTTCTCTTGCTTACAGATAGGTTTCATGATGGTCCATAAGTACTCCCAACTTTCAAAGTAATATCTCAAATGGTTACGTCAACAAGTGGACAAGAATGGAAATTTTAACTGAGTTCCTAAGTCAAAAAGGGCTGTAATTCAAGTTTAATGAGACATGTTTAATAAAAGTTTACAACTAGGTTGATGCATTTATCTGCTTAAAAGTACAATTAATGTCCAATCAAGGGCTGTCAGATGACAGCACACTCAGCTATTCAAAACACTTTGAAAGTACATGTACATTTCAAACATTTCTATTTGTTTCAGTGTAATATCCCATTATAATTGCACCGAGCGGCACCAACAGTGATATTTTCACAAGTGAAAATTTGCCTTGAGCAAAAATAACTACTTTTGGTCTTCAAGAGAGAAATCTTGATATAACATCAAGACAAACAATTTTTATGTTAATTTTATGTCTCAAACTCTACTTCTATAAGAATATTGAAAACTGTGGGTAACATTATCTGAAAGCAGTAAACATGACATTTTAATAATGTCATTGATGCTACGATATGTACCGTTTCCAGCATTTACTTATATATATGCTTGAAAACCATTTGACTTTAATCCGGGTACAAATTTTTTATAAATTTCACTGAGTGGACAGTGAGTTTACCATGATATAACCTACCATTTTATTTAAATAAACTGCCAAAACGTAAAATATAAGTACATTGCAAATAATTAAGGTCGTTCCTGGCCAACTCTCTATTTATGTGAATGCCCTTGTCTTGATACAAGATATTTCTAGCTTTCATACAGGCCACAAAAAGCTGTATTACATACTTACCTAAACAATCTCCTCACTCTGTGACATATGTTCTTGATGTGTTCCATCTCTTGCAATCTTGTACTCTCTTGTACTCTCTTGTACTCTCTCTTGTACTCTCTTGTACTCTCTTGTACTCTCTCTTGTACTCTCTTGTACTCTCTAGTACTCTCTTGTACTCTCTTGGTAAGCACTGTAAAAATAATAATATTGAAATCTTTATTTCAAGAAGGTTACAATCATGTATACAAATAGACATTTATAAATACTGTATTGTACATATATGACAATCTCATTGTGGTCTTCCATAAATACACACAAACATATATTTACATATATTCTGGATTCTGGTTATAAATCTGAACAATTTGAACTAGACCTATCACCTATCAATTAAAACCAGTAGTTTTCAAGTTATGCTCCAGACAAGGAAAAGTAACAAAGGGCAGTAACTAAGAAATGAGTCAAGATAGAGTTATGGTTTCTATGCACTGCACTTTATATATACTTGACCATTGTTTGAAGTTGTACTGAATTCCAACCAGAAGCTTTCAAGTTATGCTCTAGACAAGGAAAAGTAATAAAGGGCAATTACTCTGTAATGAGTCAAGATGGAGTTATGGTTCTTGTGCAATGCAATTCCTCTCAATGTGCCTAACCATTGTATGAAGTAATATTGAATTCCAACAAGTAGTTTTCAAGTAATGCTCAAGGAAAATGCGACCGACCAACCGACCGACCAACTGACCAACCAACAGGTAAATATACCCCCCTAAACTTCGTTTCGGGGGTATAACAAGAAAAATAAAACAAGAGCTGTCAGTAGACAGCGCGCTCGACTATTCTCAGTGATTGACAATATAAAATAATATCCATCCTGGAACTTTAACGTAAATTCTAAGTTGAAAAAGGGGCATAATTCTGTCAAAAGGCTTGATAGAGTTATCTCCTCCTGTGTAAAGGTTGGGGGCATGATGGTGAACAAGTGTGTAAAGTTTCAAAGCCAGATGACAATTGAATTGGAAAATATTTGAGGTGGTACGCAAACTTTAACGTAAATTCTAAGTCGAAAAAGGGGCATAATTCTGTCAAAATGCTTGATACAGTGACCTCCTCCTGTGTACAGGTTGGGGGCATGATGGTAAACAAGGGTGCGAAGTTTCAAAGCCAGATGTCAATGGAATTTGAAAATATTTGAGGTGGTACGCAAACTTTAACGTAAACTCTAAGTCGAAAAAGGGGCATAATTCTGTCAAAATGCTTGATAGAGTTACCTCCTCCTGTGTACAGGTTGGGGGCATGATGGTGAACAAGCGTGCAAAGTTTCAAAGCCATATGTCAATGGACTTTGAAAATATTTGAGGTGGTACGCAAACTTTAACGTAAACTCTAAGTAGAAAAAGGGGCATAATTTTGTCAAAATGCTTGATAGAGTTACCTCCTACTGTGTACAGGTTGGGGGCATGATGGTGAACAAGTGTGCAAAGTTTCAAAGCCATATGTCAATGGACTTTGAAAATATTTGAGGTGGTACACAAACTTTAACATAAGTGGTTACGCCGACGCCGATGCTCGGGTGACTAGGATAGCTCTCCTTATTCTTCGAATAGTCGAGCCAATGACAAGATGAAATCACACTGAATAGATTTTTCAGAGTTGAAAGTAAATAAGTGCTTAAAACTGTATAAATTCAATAAGAATATCATTAACCGTTCTTTTAAATAAAGAGAAATATATATTTCTTCAACAGAAAATAAACTAACAATGAAAGGGACATTCCCTATCACTGATGTCAAACTAAATAACCTCCAAAACATAAACAATAGAATCTTTTGAAGTATTATAACTTAACCTAAAAGTTTCAGCTATGCATTTCCAGTCATTATCAATAAAATCAGCAGTTTTAAATATACTGCAGCAATAATCTATGTAGAGTTGTTGTTGTACAATTAATGGGTGGATGTGATTTATCACCGAAAGTCTCTATATTGATTGTGGTAAAATGAGGCATTTTTTGCCGTAAGTTCTTCTTTGAAATTATATTTATCAGTTTACATTTATAGAACACATAATGTATGTTTCAAGAAAATAAAATCTATGTTTCAAGAATATAATCTGCTTGATGTAGGGAATTATGCATTCTATTACACATTCTATTAATACAGGGACATACCTAGAAGTATTTGTAATGTACGCACAGATTATGCTGGGGGCCAGGGGGCCGGAATCTCCGGAAGCTCTGAGGTTTTAGCAATGTCTGAATGATTTAGATGCGTTTCCAAAGAACATAAGAACATATGTATCTATTGTATACGAAACAAAAGTTGATATGAAATGAAATAAAAAAACTGTCAAACTTTGAAAAGTTCTTTCGCCTAGTCTGTGTCATGTGAAAACTGTGTTAATTTATAAAACATAGCCCTTATACAAACTCTCCAGAAGCCCCCACCCAGACATTGCTAAAACCTCAGAGCTTCCGGAGATTCCGGCGGGGTCAATTTTGATCCGGGGGTCATTATTTGAACAATCTTGATAGAGGTCCACTAGCCAATGCTACATGCCAAATATCTAAGCTCTAGGCCTTGTGGTTTCAGAGAAGAAGATTTTTAAAGTTTTTCCTATATAAAGCCTATGCAAAACTAAGTGACCATCTGTACGGGGTCAATTTTGACCCAGGGGTCATAATTTGAACAATCTTGGTAGAGGTCCACTAGCCAATGCTACATGCCAAATATCTAAACTCTAGGCCTTGTGGTTTCAGAGAAAAAGATTTTTAAAGTTTTTCCTATTTGTTGCCATAGCAACCAGAGTTCTGCATGGAATGGAATTCTTTGAACAACTTTGATACAGCTTCATGCAAGGAATATCCCTGCAAAGTCTCAGCAACATTGGCCCAGTGGTTTCAGAGGAGATGTCGTTTGAAGGAAATGCACCCCGGGTATTCGACTACTTCGAACGCAGATGGGTACTACTGACGACAGATGTATATACATGAACGTCCCGACATGTAAGCTGGAAAATACCTAATATCTTCTCTTTTTTATTCATTTTCACAATGTTTTCGTTCAATATGAGATTCAATATATTTGTACTAGGCAATGCTCCATTGTTTAGCTGAAAAATGATCGACGTGTTGTTACAATTGCGGAAATCAGACCAGAAATTGCAATTTTTCGGATTTTTAACAGAATTTTAAGAAATCTAATAATCGAAAGAGTCCAGAACTGCATAAATCGTAAAGCTACACATTTTCTGTAGCAGAAAAACATATTTTCGTTTCGCTATGACTGATACAGCAGCTGCAACTGACACTTAAACAAGCATGGGGTTCTTTTTGAGGGTACTTATGACGACAGATGAAAATATTATAGGGTACGTATGAACGCAGACGGTGGATACGTAAAACGCCAATGCACGAACTGCAGATACGTAAAAGATGAAACATAAGTCTTACGATGGGAATACTGTTGATAACTTTAGTTTTTGTCTTAAACTGAAAAACTATGTATTAAAAGTAAATTATAAGTCAAGGCTAAATAGAAAACTTCAGTATCATAATGATTTTTGTAAAATTATCTTTTATTAATGAGGTACCGGACTTTTAACTTTTTGTTACAAAATCATAATACAAATTGAGGCATTACTCCGCAAAAATATATGTGACTTACTGCATTTGTATGTATTACCATGAGAAACAAGTATGGCAAGTGTTAAGTGGATACGTTTGTCGGATTTGAAGTTATTAATATTAATAACACGACTTTGATCAACGCAAAAGCTGGGGCGAGTACAACAACCCTCCTCATTCTTCGAACAGTCGGGCTAAAAATGTAATTACAAATGTATATAATATTTTACATTGGCGTTAAATGAACATGTTTGTTCCCGTGGATTATTTGTAGTAACATTGTATCTTAGTCATTGACTAGTTACTAGTGCATGGGAAGCTTGACATCGATATTTTGGAGACTTCGTTACAGTAGACTTAGATACCCCATTATCAATTAATTTTCTAAACTAGAGATTATCTTTCACGAAAAAAAGCATGTCTCCTATTATTCAGCATCATTCAGTAGAATTGAAAATGCATACCACTAAACTGTAACAATCCGATGATATACACAAGTTCAGGCTTCGCACCAATCACTTCTGTGTAGTTTTGTAGTTTTCTGACCAGTGATACAGGATTAAAGTGTAGCACAAGCATATTAGAATATGAGACATCAAAAGACATAGTTCCGCAAAATTCATTGAACTGTAACATGCTGACGAAATGTACAACTACGCTTGACAATGATCACTCATGTGACGTTTGGTAAAATTCAGCTCCAGCGTTTAGGAGAATTAGTACGGACATTATGAAATATGACACATCAGGGTTGCAACTTCCATGGAAATCAATGAACTGGAACATGCCGACGACAATTGTGTTCTAATAGGTTTGGTGAAAATCTGGCCAAAGGTAGAGGAGAAGTAGCAAAAACATTATTAAATTTGAAGAATCAATGGCCATACAATGTAAATCCCCGAAAATCACTGAACCGGATGTGCATAACTAAGCTTGGCACTGCTCAATTGACCTTACGCCAGGTTTCTTGATTGACAGATAATAATCTCTTATCAGACCAATCAAACAGCTAGCTGCTACAACACGTGGCGAATATGGTTACTAGCCGCCATTTTGTCCGACAAACATTACAATTAATCCGTTGACGGACATGCAATTTCAGGTATTTTCTATGTAAGGAAGAGTACTTCTTAGAAATAGATCTTTTTTATCGTGACAGTCATATATTTTGTTACCGGGTTTAGTCTCTAAATTTTAAGAGTTTTGTCACGGACCAATTTTATTTTAGGTCCGTAGTGTTGTGACTCTTCATACATTTTAGAGTGATTTAATAAAATGTTTTGTAAAGTGTGTCTTATCAAAACGTGTCATCATGTTTGTGTGTGTGCGAATACATATTAGAAAATTGTTAGTGGACTTGCACATTATAAACTATAAGTGCATAATAATAGTATAAGCCACGCTGGGTCATATGACTACGGCTGGTAGCGAGGGTAAATGACTCCAATTTGTCTGTCAGTCAGTCCGATGAATCTGTTTCATTTGATTTAAAAAACAATTTAGATAAATAAATGATTTTTCTAGCTGGACATACCATTGTTTAAAAACATCTGTCAGAAGTCGTATCAAAATGATATAAATATATATGCTTAGAAATGCTCTGCATATTATCGGTTTTGTTTTACTTATAGAAGTGTCACATTGCCTAAAACATAAGACCCCATAGCATGACCCAGCTCACAGAACCGCTTGCAAAAATTAAGTCTTCCACGAAATATAAAGTTAGAAACCATGGTCACACAGTTACTTTTATTGATGACACATGTTTATACAAATGCTTATTGATATCTTATCTTTAAGAGATTTTCAATTAACAGTATACTGTCAACGCATCATTTAAGAGTATTTAATAATTAATGCGCAGCGGACATAATAATGCTACCGTAAATATTTAATAACGGATTCAATGATGCTTATTAAAATAACGCATATGCAAATAACTAGCTTTAATCCGCAGGCGTTTCGAAAATTTTGTACCCCCCCCCCCGCCCCTTTAAAACTAAATTCACATTTTTATAGATTTACTTTTTGAAATCATCAAAAGCCACGTGGTGTCAGAGGAGCTGCGTGGACACTTAATGACAAAAAAAGTGACAGACATGTATCACTAATAAATATGTCTCTCACGGAGGTGGGATACATAATTCATGATTATCAGTATATACATGCTAGATCCTTCTACATAGACTAAACAACTGCCATACTGAATGTTATTAGTTTAAAACCAATTTTTATCCTGATTGGAAAACACCTATTCTTGCTTTCTACTTGTTACACATCTGCCGTTATACGTATCCTCATTTTATAACAATCTGCGTTCGTACGTATCTCCTTCGGTCGTCAGACGTATCCGTTTATCTTCACCCACCTCTATAAATTTGCTTATATCAAAACGATACCACTAATTCCAAAGTCTAGGGCTGTTTGTATTGATACTTTATACATTTGTCTGTATACGTGTCTAAGGTCATTGATATATATTGTTATTATAAGCAAATAAATGTCATATTTGGCAACATTACCGTTGTTTTTTCAACATTTTAGGGAAATTCTTTATTTAAAAGGCGTCAGTTTATCATAAAACTTCACACATGCTTAGTTTAAACATATTACTACCTATATCAAGCAAAAGGTCGGATCTAAAAAGAGAAATAATAAAACTATCGGGGTTATTCCAGCGTGCCTGTCATGACGTACATGTATATACATCTGTCGTCAGTAGTACCCATCTGCGTTCGAAGTAGTCGAATACCCGGGGTGAAATGGTGGACGGACGGACAGACGGAAGGACGTACGATGTACAACGGACGCCGGACGGAATGCGATCCTAAAAATTCACTCTGGCACTTTGTGCCAGGTGAGCTAAAAACATGTGTTAACGCTACAAACAAGACATAACGATATTAAAGCGACATTATTTACGGTATGGACAAGCGAACAAAAGGGAAACAACCGTACAAAACCGATTTGTTACCGATTATAGCAGAAAATACATATGTATGAATGTTAGGTATATAATAAATTGATTTTTAAATAAAAGGATAAGCATATACACTTTTAGCACCACTAGATAAAATTCCCTATTTCATCAGCCAAGCAAGTAAATTTGGCAATTTTAAATCATTTACATGTAAGTCCGTTTTGACAGATTATTCTGACAATTTCAAGTAGGACACAATGAATAGTCGAGATTCATTGTTCCATATTCAGGTCCCCAAGGGGAATGTTTGGACAGTTTTTAATAATTTAGGCCTCTTAGCAGATACAAATGTAGGATCTGTTAGTTCTTTGAGAAAATTATATGTTTTTAAGACTGCAGGCTTTCATTAACAACAGCTGGGCGGGGGTGCGGGATAATTTCAAAGAAATACATAACCTTGTATATTTGATCAGGAATAACTTTGTAACGTTTCAAAATTGATATGTATAAAATTAAAAAAGCATGACTGCTGCATGCTGCATAATTATTCTATGACATTTCAAAAGTAAGCCATTTCGAGTATTTCCATATAATAGTCTGGTAAAACCTGTGACAAAATTCTAAGTTAAAAAGGGGCATAAATATGTCAAAAATCAAAAACATTTTTTTTAAGTTTTTTATACTAATTTATTTATTTATTCTCGATTGCGAAAAAAGTTCTTACAACTTTTATTAATTCAAAGTGTACGAACTCAGACTGTATCAAACCGGAAGTCGCCACCGAATATGCATACAGTAACTGTTTTCAAGTTTACTGTGTAATTTTGTATAAAGTTTTAAGTAGGAATTGGGACAGCATAGTAAGTGTGATTTAACTTTTTGTATCGTAAAATAGTTATATTTGATGTGGGTATTGTCAGACGTGGTTATATTCAAAATATCTACTGTATATGTATTTGGAAAAGAAATCAAAACATTTTAATTTTGAAAGATATAGAGAGTTCTTTGCCTCAGAAGTGTTGTTTACAGTTCGGTCATTCATTCAGGTAATGAGAACAGTCTTACTAGTTTAAACGTAAGGAATGGACAAAATACTGTCGGTATTTACATGCATTAAAGATATGAACTGTATGCATATTCGCAAACATAAAATAGTTTCCTGTATGATAATCGTAATACCACTGTACAATAATTGCACAGAATGAAACAATTTAATATTGATTTAAAAGCGCAATACTTGCTTCCGCTACTAATTTTGGTTTCAAAGTTATCAAAAATAAGGAATGGACCTGTGTATACATTAGCTTACTATGACTCTTCCAATTATTTTGAGGGAGTAAAATATGCAATAGATTGAAGAGTACTAGAAATAACAAGAGCTGTCAGTAGGACAGCACGCTCGACTTTTTAGTGCTTGCCAATAAAACAAAAGTTTGACAGTTAAGGGCACACAAGACTTTAACTAGGAATTTCTAAGTACAAATCAAGAAACATTTTCACACAGTTATCTTCTTTTGCTTACAGATAAGGTCTCATGATGGTACATAAGTACTCCAACTTTCAAAGTAATATCTCAAATGGTTAAGTCAACAAATGGACAAGAATGAAAATTTTAACTGAGTTTCTAAGTCAACAAGAGCTGTCACTCAAAAGTGACGAATGCCCCCGAAAGAGGTGCCTCACAGTCTGTGTCCTCTCGATGTGCTCAATAAATGTGCTATGTAATTTTAAAATCCTTCCATGCATGACAGAGTAACCATGCATACCATTTTCCATTACTTTAAACACTAAGTGTGACCTTGACCTTTGAGCTAGGGACTTGGGTCTTGCACGCGACACATCGATCCGCTTGATGTGTTAGACATTTGTGCAAGTTATTTTAAAATCCTTCAAAGCATGATAAAGTTATAGTCCGGACACAAATGTATGCATATATACAGGATTCCATTACCTATAAACTCTAAGTGTGACCTTGACCTTTGTGGTAGGGATGTGGGTCTTGCACGCGACACGTCATCTTGATGTGCTAGACATTTGTGCCAAATTATTTTAAAATCCTTCAATGCATGACAAAGTTACAGTCCTGACACGAATCTGTGCATATATGCATATATAGAGGAATCCATTTCCTTCAAACTCTAAGTGTGACCTTGACCTTTGAGCTAGGGACAGGGGGCTTGCACGCGACACGTTGTCTTGATGTGCTAGACATTTGTGCCAAGTTATTTTAAAATCCTTCAATGCATGACAAAGTTACAGTCGGGACACGAATGTGTGCATATATGCATAAATAGAGGAATCCATTACCTTCAAACTCCAAGTATGACCTTGACCTTTGAGCTAGGGATGTGGGCCTTGCACGCGACACGTCGTCTTGATGTGCTAGACATTTGTGCCAAGTTATTTTAAAATCCTTCAATGCATGACAAAGTTACAGTCCGGACACAAATGTGTGCATATAAAGAGGATTCCATAACCTTCATACTCCAAGTGTGACCTTGACCTTTGAGGTAGGGATGTGGGTCTTGTACGCGACACGTCGTCTTGATGTTCTACACATGTGTGCCAAGTTATTTTAAAATCCTTCAATGCATGACAGAGTTACAGTATGGACAAGGATTTGTAAGTGGGGACGCACAGACGGACGGTGCGATTTTAATATGCCACCCTTTGGGGGCATAAAAAGGGCCATAATTCAAATAAAATCATTGACAGAATTCCCTTCTCCTGCCCATGTTTGGGGATCATGATGGTAAACAAGTATTCCAACTTTCAAATTAATATCTCAAACAGTTTAGTCAAAAAGTGGACTGGTACGAAAAACTTAACCAAGATTCTAAGTCTATAAAAGGGCCTTAATTTTTAAAACAAATCCCTGACAGAGTTACCTTCTCTTGCCTACAGATGGGGGTAATGATGTAAACAAGCATTCAAAGTTTCAAAGCAATATCTCACATGGTTAAGGCAATAAGTGGATTTTACTAATATTCAATGTATTGTCTAAGTCAAAAAGGGGCATAATTCTGTCAAAAATCTTGACAGAGTTATGTACTCTTGCCTGTTGATGAAGGTTATGATGGTAAACAAGTTTGGCAAGTTTCAAAGCAGTACCTCTAATGGTTTTGAAATAAAGTGAGATGGTACAAAAAACTTAACCAAGCTCAATACACTTTCTAAGTCCATAAAGGGCCATAATTCTGTCAAAAACCTTGACAGAGTTATGTACTCTTGTCTGTACATGGAGGTTATGATGGTTAACAAGTATGGTAAGTTTCAAAGCCATACCTCTAATACTTTTGAAATAAAGTGGGGTGGTACGAAAAACTTAACCAAGGTGTGAACGAAGCCTGTTTGACAACTTAAAAGTATAAGCGTGTACAGGGATTTTCATGAAACATAATTGACTTGTCGTTTTTTATTTAGTTTATTTCAGTCTCACTTTACAGGATACAAAGTATCACAGATTAAAATATATACTCATATTATCATGCAAACCTTTCTGTACAGAAATATGAGAGACTTTATGACAATAAATAAGACAAACATTCTCAATGTATTGAATGAATATGTTGGTAGCGAGTAGCTAATCATCAAATACATTGTAGATGATTTATTTTCTTTCATATAAAGATCGAAAATATCTGCTTTTTAACTTTATAATGATAACATTTCGTTAAATGAATTTTATCTTGTCCCTTCTTCCCAACATGGTATGAATTTAAACACGTAGTTTAAAGTGTACTGTAACACCGGATACAGCTTCTTTCGAATACAGCTCCCCCGTGAGCTGCATTCGGTACACATTAATGAATACAGCTCTCCAGGGAACTGTATTTGGTGCGCTTCAACAATTGCATTTCCCCTAATCAAATGGGAGCTATAATCGAGGTTCTTGTATCTTTTTTCGTATAGAGCGCCCCAGTGACTCTTTGCAACATAGATTATCATTCCTTATACAAATACGCGGTAAAGAATTTATTATAAAATAACAAGGATCTATACCGATATTCAGGACGCAGTACTTAGTCAAGGGGTGTATGTCTTTTTGTCCGCACTTGATGGTCGGACAGTTGAATGAAATTTTGTAGTTTAATTACTGTTTTGCTGATATTGAAAACCTTTTTTCAATAAACCATCTTTATTTTCATATGAGGATAACATATAAGGCAAACATTTTTTTTTTTGACGGAATGAAGCTAATACACATCATTGTGTATGGCCTGACAGACGGACAGATAAGAAAACATACTGGATAGGACAGATGATGGGACAAATAGACGGACGGAATAGATGAAACATGCAGTATATTGTGTTGGATGTTTTAGGCAATTCAGGTTCCTTATTTCTATCTGTAGGCGTTTTTAACAAAGCGATCATGGTTCTTTATATATTCTAATAAAGCAAACATAGGGAGATTCAGTCAAATTGGCATATGCTTTGCTTCGAATAAAGCTCCGCTATACCACTATCACTGCTACCACTGCGCCACGGCAGCTCCACTAAAAAACATTGGTGAAGATGTTGATAGTAAACATACATTTTAAGTTTCAAGTCAATACGTTTGATAGTATTCAAGTTATTTGACTTTATAAAAATCTTTAACTAAAAAATCTAAGTTAAAAGGGGGCATAAATCTAACAAAAATCAAAACAGAGTTATGGGGATTGTTTACTCAGGTGAAGATGTTAATGGTGGACACATAATTTGAGTTTCAAGTCAATACCTTTGAAAGTATTCAAAATATTTGACTTTATCAAATCTTTTAACAAAAATTCTAAGTTTAAAAGGGGCATAAATCTGTCAAAAATCAAAACAGAGTTTTGGGGATTGTTTCCTCTGGTGTAAATGTTGATGGCAAACATATTTTTTAAATTTTAAGTCAATACCTTTGATAGTATTTAAGATATTTGACTTTATAAAAAACCTTTAACTAAAAATTTAAGTTAAAAAGGGGCATAAATCTGTCAAAAGTCAAAACAGAGTGATTGGGGATTGTTTCATCAGGTGAAGATGTTGATGGTAGACACATACTTTGAGTTTCAAGTCAATACCTTTGATAGTATTCAAGATATTTGACTTTATAACAAGAGCTGTCACATGACAGCACGCTCGACTATTCGAAAGCTTGTTGGTAAAATGGGGTTTTTGTCTAAGAACAGGAGTATTGTGTAATTGTCTATAAGAATTAAGGTCAAAGATATGAAACTTGTTCAAAGACCTTTGTAAATGTACATTGCATTCAAAGCCTTACTCTGGATTCTGCAAGCCAACTGGAAGGAGGATGGGGGGATAATTTCAAAGAAATACATGACCTTGTATATTTGATCATGAATAATTTTGTAACTTTTCAAAATTGATATGTATAGAATTAAAAAAGCATGACCGCTTCATGCTGCATAATTATTCTATGACATTTCAAAAGAAAGCCATTTTGAGTATTTCCATTTTAGTCTGGAAAAACTGTGACAAAATTCAAAGTTAAAAAGGGCATAAATATGTCAAAAATCAAAAACATTGGTGAAGATGTTGACAGTAAATACGTTCGATAGTATTCTATCTTTAACAAAAAATTCAAAGTTAAAAAGGGACACAAATCTATCAAAAATCAAAACAGAGTTATAGAGATTGTTTCCTCAGGTGTAGATGTTGATGGTTGACAAATACTTTGAGTTTCAAGTCAATACTTTTGATATTATTCAAGATATTTGACTTTATAAAATCTTTTACCAAAAATTCTAAGTTAAAATGGGATATAAATCTGTCAAAAATCAAAACAGAGTTATGGGGATTGTTTCCTCAGGTGTAGATGTTGATGGTAAACATATATTTTGAGTTTCAAGTCAATACCTTATATAGTATTGAAGATATTTGAATTTACAAAAAAAAATTACCAAATATTCTAAGTTAAAAAGGGGCATAAATCTGTCAAAAATCAAAACAGAGTTATGGGAATTGTTTCCTCATGTGTATATGTTGATGGTAGACACATACTTTGAGTTTCAAGCCAATACCTTTGATAGTATTCAAGATATTTGAATTTAAAAAAAAACTTTAACCAAAAATTCTAAGTTAAAAAGGGGCATAAATCTGTCAAAAATCAAAACAGAGTTATGGGTATTGTTTCCTCAGGTGTAGATGTTGATGGTAGACACATACTTTGAGTTTCAAGTCAATACCTTTGATATTATTCAAGATATTTGAATTTATAAAAAACTTTAACCAAAAATTCTAAGTTAAAAAGGGGCATAAATCTGTCAAAAATCAAAACAGAGTTATGGGGATTATTTCCTCAGGTGTAGATGTTGATGGTAGACACATACTTTGAGTTTCAAGTCAATACCTTTGATACTATTCAAGATATTTGAATTTATAAAAAACTTTAACCAAAAATTCTAAGTTAAAAAGGGGCATAAATCTGTCAAAAATCAAAAGAGAGGTATGGGGATTGTTTCCCCAGGTGTAGATGTTGATGGTAAACATATAGTTTGAGTTTCAAGTCAATACCTTTGATAGTATTCAAGATATTTGAATTTATAAAAAACTTTAACCAACGCAGACGCCGACACCGACGCCGACGCCGGGGCGAGTGCAATAGTCTCCTTATTCTTCGAATAGTCGAGCTAAAAATTTAAACAAAAATTCCAAGTTAAAAAGGGGCATAAATCTGTCATAAATCAAAACAGAGTTATGCGGACTGTTTCCTCAGGTGAAGATGTTGATGGTAAACATATAGTTTGAGTTTGAAGTCAATACCTTTGATAGTATTCAAGATATTAGACTTTTTAAAAAATTCCAGACGCCAATGCCAACACCGACGCCGACGCGAGTGCAATAGCCTCCTTATTCTTCGAATTGTCAAGCTAAAAAGAAGTTCCATATCATTCTACTTGAGCACTTAGCGAGGAAAATTTGAGCATTTTAAAGATTTTGGCCTTTTCTGCTAGAACAAACCGGTACGATCCCGATCTATCGCTTTTGACCCTCACCCCCTTCATCCTTTCATTTTTAATGCATTTTCGTGACATTCAAGTTTTTGATCTTTGCTGGCAATGTATACACACATAGGTATTGTGTGTAAGCCACCTCTCAATGCAAGCTACATACACACCAAGTTTTATTGTAATTGGTCACTTATAACTGTAGTTATTGAACAGAAACCATTTTTCTATTTTTAATTGTGAAGAAAGCTTATCCAGTCACTCTCAAGTCCGCTTCCTGGAAAAACCAGTACTGGTGTCATATGAGGAGGTACAGTTTTGACCTTGGTGGGGCTTGAACCGGCAACCTCCAGGATGAGTGGCAGACACCTAAACCTCTACGCCATTGCTCCCCTTCTTAATGTATGTTATTTTGATGTAAAGTTAGATTTCATGAATAAATGTAGTTAAAACTGCTTCAGTGCAATACAAACGGATAATAGTTAAAGTGCAGTTTGTTTTAACTATATTTCAAATGATCATGAACAAATCTGTCTATGCAACTCCTGAAAAACATTTCAAGTATATAATAGAGTCTGAAAAACTAACCAATCTCTTTATGGACAACTATTAAAATGGAAAAACATCTTTGGAAGAGTCTTTATGTTGCAGAACCCTTTGTTTGAAACAAGATGAAATGATCAAACATTTAATTTTGACCAAAATAAGTGCCATGTTATTTTTAAACATTTTAAAAGATTTTGAAGTATGTATATTTAAAGGAATGTCATTCCATATATTTTTGCTATAATTTGTGAATGATGTTGCCATGTTTTTAGTATGAGGTGTTATCTATTTCTCTTCAAATGCCGTTTTGACTTGGAAAATGAAAACATTGAATCTATATGCATCCAAATATCATCATAAATTCCTAACACAAAATCTTTACTAACATATTTTTTATATTGCCCACCAAGTGCAAGGCAAATATGGATCGACATCTTTGAAACAATAATACTAGATAAAATGAACTTAAATTGTGAAATGTACATTTTAGGAGATTTCATTATACACTTTTCACAAAGTGATAACAGAACTTCAAGTAATTTGAAATGAAATAGGCAAAATGTATTTTCTCAGTGTGGGCGCCTTCTTGAATTAGCTAAAACCCCACGAACCCTTAAGGTCACGTTAAATTACAAGTTAATCACGCCTTACAATTGGTCCAGATCTGGGATGCTGCGCGCTTGCTAGCAAAGATTGCATAATATGATGCAGAACTGACCACGGTCACATGTGAAGATAATCTAGGCGAGGATTTAATTTATCATAATCTGCATCTGACCTATAAATGTCAAAATACCAGGAAGTAAGTGGGTGGTTATCTATTCCTACACACTGCTATCTGGGAAACATAAACAAATTTACGCCCGCCCATCAACCCACCCGCCCACCACCGGTATTAATTCCCACAATACGTCCCTTCGAACATATAAAAAACAGTTCTATAACAAGGCGGTAAAAAATAAAATGTCCCCAGTACTGCATAACTGATGCATAGAACATGAATATACTTAGATACAAAAATAGGGGGAAGTAATTGTCATTTTTTATCATAATTAGTATTGGCTTTTGGTGAAAATATTACTGTCTTATTAATTTTTGTACAATAATTGTATAATCATGCATCTGTTCCGAAGGATGTATTTTAGAGCGCAACAAAGTAGTATTTTGCCAGCGGCTATGTGGTAGTTCCAATTATAAATTTGCATTGTTCTGACTCAAACTGATGGTTTCTAAAATCCTTGCTGGTTTGAAAACATTTCAACCAATATGAAAGGTACATATTAAAGCTTATCAAGGTAGCGTTTTATAGCTGGAACAAGGACAGTGGACCCAAAAAGCACATCTACAAGCAAACAAACTTGCATTATGTTAAGAGAAAAGTTGTTTTGCGTCAGCATTTTAAAATATTAAAAAGTGCAATGTTACATATTCATGCGAAGGTATTTTTTCATGAAACTTCACCTGATAGCACATTATTTGTCAACAAGTATTACACATGTTTCAATTTTGGTGTCATTTCTCAGCTTTTCAATAAATCCTCATTTTGATGAACTGTACCTTAACTTTTACAGGTTCGAGTTTCGAATGTGAAAGAATAAGTGGTTGCTATGGAAATACATTATGTAATGTAGTACATAAATACAGCAATGAGGACAGTATATAAATATAAAGGAAATAATTGGTCCATAAATCAAAATAGTGATGGACAGTATGATTGTTTTTTTTTATATTGTCATTAGTATTTGAAGTTGGTGCTTTAGAAATAAAAAAAATTGACTAATAAAATAATAGTTCCTTTTTTCGGCAGTGATCTCCCTTGTGTTATTGGTAGAGATTTCAGCAGTGCAAGGGAAGTAACTCCTGCATGCAGTTGTTTTTTTTTCTTAAATTGACTGTCCCAGTCAAAATAGGAAAAGTAATATTTGGAAAGTTACTATTTTCTCATACTGGTAGCAGGAAGAGTTTGGTATATTGGGTTAAAAGCTATTATTTCCTTTACCCTTTTTACACACACCTATTTCAGCTGGATTTTTACTTGATAAAAATGTGCATAATTCCACTTTAAAGCTGCTCGCTCTCAGATTTTCATAAAAAAATAAAGTTTTTCAAACTGTATGTAAATAACGTATTTTAGAATATATGGTCATATAAAAAGGCTCCAGTATAAATTCATATCACATATATCTCTAAATTAAAAAAACGCTTTTGAAATTTCAATATAAAAATATAGTGTAGTAATGCTGTGTAACCGACCTTTTCAATCGATTTCTGCAAAATTGTACCTAGATTTTTACTTATTTTTTATTCTAGCCATTAGTTTTATACTTATAAATAAGAATTTCAATTTTTGTGAAAAATATTTTTTCAACAGTAACTGAGAGCGAGCAGCTTTAAACAGATAAATAGCATTGCTTAGTTATTCAAGCAGTGTTATTTAGCCACTGTGACTATAGGTTCCATAAGAAAGGAAGAAAACAGATGGAGAAAAGAGATATGTGACACAAAGAGAACTAAACTGAGCCAATATATAATTGAAACAAGTATAAACAAAACAAATGGACAAATAGAAACAACCTTGTTTTCTCAATTAGTTTTCAAAACAATATAAAAAAATAACTTCTTGACATTCTGTAGATGTAAAAGATTTTGCAAGAAAACATGGACAATTCCAAATCTATTAAAAAAATACAGATCAATCAATCTTTAGATTTAATGACCATCAGTAAATTTACAAAAATATATTTCACTTTCTTTCCTAGACCTGATAACTAAATTTTAATTAAATATCATGAAAATCATGTGACTGGGAATGCATAGCTGAAACTTTTAGGCTAAGTTATTTATGTTTTGGAAGTTACTTCGCTTGACATCAGTTCTGGAGCAATAATAAGTATATATTCATCCCAGATCTAAAATATTGTAAATTCTTGAGCTGGCAAATGGAAAAAAAAGTAATACGGGGTCTTCCTTTATACAGGACTAGCTAGTGCAGCTACTAGAACTTGAAAGTTATTTTAGAAAATGTTGTGATCAATGATTTTATCTGCTCTCACCTTCACGGTTTATAAACTACATTTTTAACCATAGACTGGATAGTTCCGTTCTAACTCTTACTTGCATGATACCTAGTAACTATACTAACATATCCAACGCTCACGATTGCAGGATTCAGAGATAGACAGACAGACACTTTTCCTTACAAAAAAATTCTAACCTCTTACCTCACCAATCTCTCGGCAACTGCGCCAAATAACGATCAATCTTTTCACACGTAAACGGCCGATTCGGTCACCCGGAACCCAGAGCAAACAAAATACAACAATGTGTAACGGTTAATAGAAGGTTTGACGGTAATTTTGCACGTGTTTTCCTTGTGTTAGATGTACTTACTGAGCTATGATCAAATTATAGAAAATATTACACGTATTTTGAAACATATATGTACTGAACACAAGTAACTTCCGCTGTGTTTAAGCGCAATTCACGTAAACATGAAATGAAGGGTTTAATTATTTTTATGATGCATTCCAAGTGTATTTCAATGTGAATGTATCGCTCTACGTTCACGGAAAACTGATGAAAAAGAATAAAACATTGCCTATCTTTCTATTTCTTTTTGCAGTATCGTTAGTGGCAACTGGCATAAACAAAACTGCAGATGCATATTTATGTATTGTGCGACAATATTTACCTGGCACTCATTTATCTTCGCCAATATCTTCGGTTATGTTCGGGTGTGTTTTCAATTGATTACCATACCGAACAAATACATTTCACCGAATGAACTTCACACCGCAGAGACAGTGGCGTATTGGGAAGATGCCTTATTTGTATTCAAGGTTTCATGGGTTCGAATCCTGCACATATAATTTTTTAAGAGAATGGCTATTTCTATTTAGTTTGTGACACTGTCTTATGCACCATTTTTGCTTTTATATATTCTGTGAGTCCGATTGTTGGTTAAGTTTGCTTTGTTTTCTGTGTTTTATTTTTCATGTACTTATACTTACTATTGACATTCATGGCATTTTCTTCGAAGTTCTTCGATATATTAGCCGAGGCTATCTTATCTTTAGGTCTCATCTGTTTTTCAAGATGATTTGCTCGTCGGCATTTTGAGTTCTAAATACAAATGTATGCAGGACGACGGAGAAAAAATGCTCAAATAGTCATTAAAAATCTTGAAACCCCGTGCTGATCAAAGACAATATTGAATACATTTAATGCAACGAAACGATTAAAAAAAGGTACATGTAATACAAAAATTCAAGCAAGACTCGAACCTGCATACGCTGGATTGGTAGTCAAATGCCTTATCCGCTACACCATTGCGGAATGCGATATCTGGTACACTACGAAATTGATATTTTATATCGATCGCTTGTTATATTTTTATCCGAAGATTACCGACCACATACCGACCACATACAAAATATTCATGAGTGCCAGTTCAATATTGGCGCATAATAATGTCCGGTCAATGTAAGGTATTATTTATGATAAAATCTGAAATTCCATCTTCTTTTGCTTTGTCAATGGTCATATAGACACATTCAGATGCCGATTAGTACTTCTATGTTACATGAATTTACTGGCTCTAGGTCATATGTTTTCAGAGTAAACTGTTGTATTACATGCTAAATAAGCCCCTTTCTCCAAAGTACAGTGTTAAAACTGTATTACAGAAGCACACCTCCACATTCCAAATGTTTCAGAGCTATAGTTTAAACGTTATCCTGCTTGCGACCAGTACAGATCATGATCTGACTACACATCTGTGATCATGATCTGCACTGGTCGCTATTTAGCTAGTAAATTTGCACTTTAAAATGGAATTATGCGTATTTTTTATACTAAAAATCCAGCTGAAATAGGTGTGTGTAAAAAAGGGTAGAGAAATACCGTATACTGAACAAACTGTGTTTAAGTGCAGATGTACGTAAATATGAAAAGAAGGGTTAAATCATTTTTACATGTATTCCAAGAGTATTGCAATGTGAATTTGTGTGTAAACTTTTATCACTCTACGTTCACGGAAAACTGATGAAATAATTGGTTAAATGTGGTCGGGGTCGTAGACCAAAATCACACATTAATACCGGGTATGGCCACCTTGAGCATCGAGTACTGCCTGGCATCGTTGGCGCATAGAACCGACAAGTGTGTTGATTTCGGCCTGTGAAATGTTGTTCGATGGATTAAGGCTTGTGTAAAGCTTAGAAGTTAAAATATTCGTAGAAATATCACAGACAAAATTTGCACGGACGTACGCACGGGCGGACGGACAACTTGGCTCCATGTTACTCATTGATAAACTTTGTTACGGGGGTCTGAAAAGTGAAATAACAATTTACATAAACCGTTCAGATTTTTCATGAAACTTGCTGTTTTACGAACACTCATGTTTTACAGACACATAAAGAAACAATACTTTCCGTATTCTGCGTGAACATTTCATTGGTCTTCTGTTCTTAAAATAACATCCAGAGCCCGTAACAAAATGTCCTCAGAATCGTATTCCGTTTCGCTAATGTTACTAAAAAGACCGACTTGATGGTGTGTATGCCGAATATCCATCTCGTACATTTGTCTTGGTAGAAAAGCCTGTCCACGGACTTCAGGAAACACCTCGAGCGCAACATTCTCTGTGTATTGACATATTTTTCACACAAAGTAACATATCGTACTCGGTTGTTATCCTAAACATGTACAAAGTTCTTTAGATTAAAGTTATATTAAGTAAGAACAAAAGACATTTGTTTAATCGCATAGAACTTGAAATAAATATTGACGTTAAAATAAACTTAGCCGTGACTTTTGTATTTGCTATATGCATGAGTAAAATTTTCAAATGTATGTACACGCATGTGTATGTCCAATTAACTTATTGCAATGATTTTGTCTTCATTTTATCGGACATTTGTCCTACAAGCTGTCCAAATGGTGGTACGCAACATTTTGCACGTGTAAATCATGCGATATGCGTTAAATGTATTGTTTATCACTGACCGATTTAATTTTTATTTTTGCAACCACAAAATCACATTGACGTTGTTTAGCAACAGTTCTACCCGCCATTAGTTAAGTAAGCGGAGGGCGGAGGAGCGGAGGAGCGAGGGATCGAACCTGCGACCCCGGGCATGATTGATAAGTCCCATTTTCAATAAGTACTCACATACAGACTAATGACTAACGGATAGACTGAAAATTTAACTCTGTTCAGTTTACTGTAATTCATGGTAAATTTGGACGTTTAAAATATCAGTTTCAAAGCAATCCCTCGAAACCTTTTGAAGTTATAGTATGAACATGAGCATGGATATATTATTAGGTGTACATTAGCGCAGTGTTTATAAACCATAACTCCAGCTCATATAACCATACGGCAGAAAAAGTGTCAAGCGTATATCAGCAGGCAATCGATAAGTTTTGGGGATTAGGAGTTTACGGAAACAACTACGGTTCGGTAATATCCGTAAATAACGGTCAGGGTCATAAATCATTGATTATCGATTGTACTGGAATATTGCCTAAGGGAGATATTGAACTTGACGCGTAACTTTTGTGAAAATCTTATGTTTTAATTTTTATCATTTCTACCAGAAGATAAAGAAAATTCAGCATTATCATTCACGTTACTTGCAATTAATAATAATAATAATAGTAATGTTTTAACTAGTAGCGCTATTTCATTACAGTCACATCATCAGTCATAAAAATAGTCACAGAATAATCCAAAAGCTACAAAATTCGTGAATTTTGACATAATAATGAAAATGAATCTAGTGTGCACTTGATTTTTCATAATCGGCTAATCCCTTTACACGTGCGTAACGTTTGCTCGTGAGAATTGTTTAAAATTTTAGAACTCTTAGTTTCAAGTACAGACGCAAACGGCAAGTCTGTTGCAAAAGTATGGTGTGCTTTAGAAATGTAAATAGATGGACCTACATGTCCCCGGTAGATAGTACGTCAACTTGTTTTATTTTACGATCTTAAATTCCTAATCAGTGTTAGTCCTGATCTGATAAAGACTGACATTTGATTTCGGTAGGCTTTTTTAATTTGAGAAATAGAACAGTTTCCTTTCAGAATATCAAATAGATTTTACATACTCCAGTAAACGCTTGATTTTGAATACCTTAAAAAGTATGTGATTTTTCATCACATGGCTTGAAAATATAATTAACATTTTAGAAGAAATAAGGATTTATTGTAGGAAAAAAACTTTTCCGTTTCTGCAGTAGAATAATACCTGTTACATTTTACAGATTTTGTCATTTAACACTCTGCACACAGATCAAACCTTGCGTGTTTCTTTTTTCTTCTCTCTTTTTGTTAATGTAATAATCAGCTTATTTCTTCAGAAAGAAATGAAAGACAAAAGATACGAGTAATAAGACTACCTGGTTTTGACCTGTGTATTATGAAAACTAGCTTTGGTCTGGAAGAAACTCTATGTTGACACCTATAAAATGAAACCAATTTCAGCGGAGCGAATTCTTGCCTTTCACTCGAGACAAAGAGAAATGTAAAACAAAATATAAAGTACCCGTGCAAGTGTTTCGAAATAAAAATGCATGCATAGTGAATCTTTTATGTGTTGCAAATTAACATCAAAAGCTAAATAATATTATTGATAATTATACTGAAAATTTCATGGATCCTCGCTATAAAGACGATATCATGTATATCCGGTTTCAATGAAAGGTTTTGCCTTTTTATGAACAAAAAACTGAAGATTCTAACCCAGTTTGCATTTTAATGTAAAACAAAACCCAATATACAACGTTTTAAAGATCATGGTAAATGTTACGTAATGTCCGGCCATAAAACTTATCGATGGCCTGAAGCAGTTAGATCAATCATTCGGAAGTGTTCGGCCAGTATTACGGAAGCAACCGAGCTCCGATCGTAAAAATGAAATTATATACCTGTTAAACAAAACCTTAAAAAAGACCATTCTCTTCTTTCTTTATTTTTATATAAAATATATCACTTAAATGAAGAATGATTGTTTTATTCAATCCCGTTTGTGATTCTAAAATAAGTGTTATAGTTTTTGAACAAATTGAAGATAAGCTGCAAAATTTTCACTTAAAATTGTGACATTTTGGGCGTTTTACTATATATTATATAGTAAAACGACGGGTAGAGTTTATAAGTTAAAAAAAGACCAAACAAATAAAGTCTCAGAAAAATAAAAAAATATTCATTAAAAAGGGGAAATGTTATATTTTATCATCCCGTTTGTGATTTTAAAATAACTTTATTAGTTAAAATGTTATCGCGAGTTAATGACAGCGCTCCTATACAAACCTATAGTAAATTTGTGGCGTGTATTGGCCCTGGCTGTGACACTTTTTCTGCCACATGCTCTTGTATTATCCCCCTTAGTTTATATTATAAAAATATGTTCACGTCATATCTTTAAGACTACTGCAAGGATTCACTTGTTTTGTTTTGTTAATATTGTTTGCGCATGCGTACCGGAAGGCGAAAGTACGATGACGCAAACGCGAAAGTACGATGACGAAATCGCGAAACTATGATGACGAAAACTCGAAAGTACGATGACGAAAACGCGAAAACACGATGAAGAAAACGCGAAAACGCGAAAGTACGATGACGAAAACACGAAACCGGGAAAGTACGATGACGAAAACGCGAAGGTACGACGATGAAAACGCGAAATTGTATCGCATTTTCATCATCGTGTTTTCGCGTTTTCGTCATCGTACTTTCGCAATTTCGTCATCGTAGCTTCGCGTTTTCGTCATCGTACTTTCGCGTTTTGTGTTTTTGCGTTTCAAGTTATTTTATTCAAAGGCGAATATGAAGATGGCCCTAACGGAATTCCGTAAATAAACGCGTAGTCATTCAGATTAAATAACCGCGTAGGCAATTTTAATAGCTTTATTTTGATGCCAGTTCTATTGATTTACGTCAAAAAATGATAGAGATCTACAGTAAGTATAAGACAAAATTTGTCTCCGTACAACAGACCTAAAAATGGCGCGACATGGTCATGTTTGCGAGGCCATGGTAACGTTATGCACATAGATAACGTCAAATAACATTATATATCTGAATCAGAAATATCGTCAAGTTTCAGTTTGTACCTAACACTAAGGTAGACTATAGGAATAACTGTTTTGTAATTTTGATATTTGCGACTGTATATACGGTTTTTAATGGTCGCAAATATTTTTACCTTTTATAATGATGACGTTCTTCGTCGAGTGATGATTCTGTTTCTGTGTGATTATCATCCCGGTACGCTAATGCATGATGATGGAAAGATACATACAGTTCGGCTGACGCAGAATTACCTCGAGAGGAGTGGTCACCAGTATTGCCACACTTGCATCTTGAATCCTGATATTTGAACTTGTAAATTTTTTTTATAGCATGTAAGATTATGCTTTAGCGTGTGTCATCAAATGATATCTTCATGCTGGTTTATGCTTTCTTTTAGCCAATAAATTGGTTATTCTTTATGGTAAGTGCTTCATTTCTCAACTGAATTTCTTCATTCTTAACTCTACTTAAAATATTAAAGCATAGATAAGATTGATTATGTCATATTATATGTTCCGCCATTATATGTCTTTTCCATTCCTTTTACACTGACAACTTACAGTACAAGCAAGCAGAAAGCACAACGGATAGAGTATAATAGAGTGTTTCATTGTCACACCAGAGAGCGCTGTTTAGATGACTATTTCAGATACAAAAAATGTAGTTTCTAATTTGAAATATCTCAAATTTTGGTACTAACTTAGAATATCTTTTTTACAAGGGTTGTCCAAAAAACAAGGCCAATACATAGAGGATAATTGTTGGTTTCGGTGTAAGATCACGTTATAATTTCACCGAGTGGGCACCAAAAGTGATATTTTCACGAGTGGCGCAGCCACGAGTGAAAATAACAACTTTTGGTGTTCACGAGTGAAATTAACGTGATATTACACCGACACCAACAATTTTTCTGTTTATTTTATGGTTAAAACTCTACTTTTATTGAGTTTATTTCTACAAAATATCGAAAATCGCGGGAAACGTCATCAGAAACATAGCGCAAATGACGTCATTTAAACGACGTCATCGTCGCATGGTTTCCAGCATTAATTACGCTCGGTATACTTTTTGACGTAAATCCGGGTTAAAGATTGCAAAACAGTGAAAAATAAAAATGGTAATCCACTGTTTCAAAACTGTGGATTATCACTTTTATTTCACTGAGAAAACTCTATAATTCACTGGAAAACATAAAATAAGGTCCTTTATCGCTCACTTGGCTATCATTGGCTATATTACAAGGTCAATAATCATATCACAGGAAGGGTCAAGTTTGACCTGGAGGCCATGATTTAAACAATATCTTGCATTTTCAACTTACTATCTTAATTTGCAACTTCGTTTGCAAATACTAACTTGAATTTTCAACTTACTTTCTTGAATTTTCAACTTAACATCTTGAATTTTCAGCAAAGTATCCTGAATTTTCAACTAACTAGCTTCAATTTTCAATTTTCAACATAGTATCTTGAGTATTCAACTTAGTTTCTTGAAATTTCAACATAGTGTCTTGAATTTTTAACTTTGTATCTTGGATTTTCAACTTGTGGGGTATGGAGGGTAGAACTTTCGTGTGGTATGTCATCTCCATGTGTTACACTATAAACAATATTCCATGACCTTTAAACTCTAAGTATGACCTTGACCTTGAATGTAGGGTCGTGGGTTTTGCATGCGACACATTGTCTTAATGTGCTTAAAATTTGTGCTAAATTATTTTTAAATAATCCTTTAATGAAGGACAGATGGCTTGACCTTTGAGGTAGGGTCTATATGTTTTGAACATTTGTGCCAAATTATTTTAAAAATCATTCAATGCGCGACAGTGTTACAGTCGTGACACGAAGGTATATATCCGATTGTGACCTCGACCTTTCAGTAGGGACGCGAGTCTTGCACGAGACACGTTGTCTTCATGTTCAGAATATTTATAATATACAATTTGAAAATCCTTTCACACATGACAAATTAACAGACCGGGCCTTCAAACTCTAAGTGTGACCTTGACTACTGAGGAAAGGAAGCGGTTCTTACTCGCGACACGTTGTATTGATGTGGTGAACATTTGTGCCGTATGATTTGAAAATCTCTCATGCATGACAAAATTACAGCGTGGAAACGACAAAATGGAATGCATGACACAAAGACAGACATACACAGACGGAGGTTCGGATAGACTTACGGACGGTGCGATTTTAAATATCAGCAAAAAGGTAATTAAAGTTCAAATTTTCATTCAACTGTCCGCCCAACATGTGCGGACAAAGGGACAGACATCTCAGGGCTAAGTACTGTATCCTGAATTGCAGTATGAATCTTAATTCTATCATAAATTCTTTACCGCGTATTTGTATAAACGAATAATACGTCTTTGTTGCATCAGGTCACTGGGGCGCTCTATTCGAAAAAAAGGTACAAGAACCCCGAATACAGCTCCCGTTTGATAAGGGGAGCTGTATTCGTTGATGAGCACCAAATACAGCTCCCCCGGGAGCCGTATTCGTTAATGTGCACCGAATGCAGCTCACTGGGGAGTGCTATACTTCATATATAATAACCATGGGTGTCTCTGGATTTGGAACGCTTTCTGTATCTTGCACTATACTCCGAAACTTAAAATAACTAACCTCTACTGGGGGCGTTAGTCATGTTAGTCATGTGGGAAACCGGTACCAACAATAAAGCTCTAATATACGATACGATGCTATAGAGCAAGTTAGGCGGCATTCATTGACAACGCTTTTTAACTCTATCTGGTTGACAACGCTTGAAGAGAACAATATCTGGTTGACAACGCTTGAGGGGAACACTTATCTGGTTGACAACGCTTGAATGGAACAATATCTGGTTGACAACGCTTGGAGGGAACAATATCCCTGGTCTTTGAGGTTATTATGACGACAAAGGCAGAGTAGAACGTGTACATTCTGCTTTATCTACTGCTATTTGAATATAGAGGTTGTATCATCTCATATTTCTATAGTTATTTATCATTTGCGAAATGCCTATTCTCAGTGGTGTATCTTCCATCTCGCTCGTCATTCATTACTCTTGAAAACTGGCTCGAAGTTGTGATAAACGAGTCAGTGAGTAAAGACTATTAATTAATTCTCATTTTATTTACAATTTAACGTTACGGAGAAAGAAACAGCTTTACATTTATAACATGCGAATATCTTTTATTATGCAAATAAATATTTGTTGTATGCATATGCATGTACATTGTAGTACAAATTTATATTAATTGATCGGAAAAGCTTTTACATGTTTAAAAACGATTGAATTCAAGACAATAAAACCTGATTGACTATTCAGTTACGTAAACGAGTTTTAATATAATAGACAGTACATGAAAATGACCAACAATGTTCCCTGTTGAAACAGATTAGAATAATTTAAGTAATATACATGTATACAAGAAAGAATGTATCTACAGCGAGAATGCTGTCAGCACCAAGTTTCTGGGAATTTGCCATTTGAACTTGCTACGCTCCCACGACCATTAGCTTCTATTACAGACCCATCTGGCTTCAGCACAACAAGCGTTGGAATTCCACGAACTCCGTATTTACCACTCAGGGATTCCTGTAAACAGAATATTACAACAACGTCTGAACACTTAAGAGTTGGTTAACTCTGCATAATAGGAAACATTGATCAGAATAAAAGCATCTGACCAGATTCTTTATAGATTTTCGGACTAACCGTTTGCGAAGCTTTTTCATTGATTAAAATCAAGAAATGAATTAACAACAAATTAACGCTTTGCTGCTTCACTTGCATGTTTTCAAATATTCCTCGTCCAGTGCCCATTGTTTTACATGGAAATCCAAAATGATGTTACACCATGTTGAATTAAAATTCTATAGAACAATTTACCAGGCCCGAATACCCTGAGGCACCTGAGTACAATAATACAACAATGAACATGGACAGTTAAAATCACCCAATTATATCAACAAATGAAGACTGTAATACATGTACATGAATACTGTAGTGCTTCTTAAACTTCCCCTTAAGTAATATACACGCCAAGTGTAATCCACATAGAGCATCATAACTGAAAATACCGAGTAGAAACGGTATTTCTACTTTTAGCAACCATGACCTTGACCTTGGTTCCAAATGCTACCTCAAGTAGGTCACCATACCAGCAACCTAAAGGAACACAGACCATTTTTAAGTAAAGAAAATAAACCATACTGCCCCAAATGCAGTCCCAGATAGATGAAAGCAACCTAAAAACCACATAACAGTACAATAGCACTATTCAAAATGAAGGATTTGACCAGAAACCTTTTTTCTAGTATTAGAATCAATGACCTTGACACCAGGAGCCCAAAATGCAGTCCGGAAGTAGGTCTCCGTGAGAGCAACCTATAGTCAAGTTTTCATTACTAAGCACTGTCTTAACTAATGTCATTTACTGTAACTGATTGCTACTTTTAACCACCGTGACCTTGGTACCCAAGGGGCCCCAAATGCAATCCTAAATGAACTTTCCATGTAAGATATCTGTATAGCAAGTTTGAAGTCAATAGGTCAATCCAATTTTAAGTTATCATAGATGAAAACCAAAGTATAACGTCGGCCCGCCTGCCCGACAACGAAAATAACAGAAAATATATTTCTATGCTGTCCAATACTGAAGTATGGGAGTGCTTACCTTGATATCTCGTTTGGAGAAAGGTACAGCATACCAAGGCATTTCCCCAAAATACTCATCAAACGAAGATTGATCCCGGTCTGAGCTGGCAAATATAACTACAAAATCATCTTTGTGAGCATCGTAGAACTCAGCCAGTACGGGTGTGAAACCGCGACATGGCGGGCACCAGTGGGCGGAGAAGTAAATAGCTACAAATAAAAATATGAATATGGATCTTTCTTCTAATGTGAGATTTTGACAGAAAATAGCGATAGGCAGTTTGAAGTCCTTGTGACCCTCCATTAACCTTGCATATCTTTGAAAGTAAAACACTAGTTTAATTAAAATATTTTACAACATCTTAAAAAAAACTCTTCGAGAAAAAAAATTATCGCCAATAAAAAAATTATACTTTGTATATATATTTAAGGTATCGCCCATGTTTTTATTGGGTGGGCTGCATCTTTTATTATGTTTCATTTCTTCATTTCACATCAAACTTTAAACCTAGTTGGGATGCCATAATGGCGTAGGAAATTACTCTAGTAGTTCATGTAAAGAAAATTTGGATGATAATGAAGAACGGATACATTTTGATATGCATGTATTATCTTGCTCATGACGAACAGAAAAAGTGGAAATGAAGGAACTAAAACATAGTTAACACCACTGTCAACAAACTGTTGCGTCCCTTTTCTGTGTTAAATACATCCTTCAGAAAATATCTGTAAAAACATGAGGGGTGTCTTGCAGTAAATTTCATTTTTTTTCAATTTCTTTTAAACGGCTTGGTAAACAGACATTTTTACAACCAGAGTAAGTTAATAATGGTGTAAACTATGTTTTAGTTCCTTTATTTTAACTGATTCTGTCTTTGTTCGTCAAAGAGTAAGGAAATGTTTTAAAATGTATCTGTTCTTCATAGTAATTGACTGATTTACAGTTTTCTTTACATGAATGAATATTGTCCATACCAAATGTAAGCTGCCTACTGTTTTAATGATTTTTCACTATATGCGCATTTTTTTCAAGTTAAAATCCAGCTGAAATAGGTGTGTGCAAAAAAGGGGTAGAGGAAATAATAGATTTTAACCAAATACACCGAACTCTTCCTGCTACCAGTACGAAATAACGCAAAAGTGGCAAAATATTTTTTTTACAGTGTTATCGTGTTTCAAATGTATTCAAATTTCATACAAAACAAAAACAATATAAAATTGAATGCTTGTAAAAGTTTCAATAATTCATCGCAAAAAAATGACTTAAATAGAAATAAAAACAATAGCGACATTCAAATAAAAATGTTCAACAAGGGAAATCTTTGCGTTTCTAATATCGGTTGAGTGTAATAACTTTCCAAATATTACTTTTCCTATTTTGACTGGGGCAATGCAATGATGTAAATCACATTTAAATGCTAGCAATCGGAAAATGCTTTTATAAATAAAAATACACAATCTGCAGTAAGATGCGCATAATGTCACTTTAATGCAAAATCAAACTAAACACACAGGTTAGTGTAGTGACCAGAACAGCAATGTTAAGCAAATTGTTTCAATGAAACTGTACATTCTGAAGCACATCACTGTCCATTTTCAGTTTGATAGAGGCGGGTCCAAAACAAAATTTTCAAAATTATACACAGAGTTGGTAAATGTGATTCCGTGAACGTTGGAAATTCTTATTGAAATTGTTTTCATATTTTAACAGATATATCTAAGGTTTATGGGGGCTCACATTTTTAAAAGGATTTAATTTGTACGATCAAAATTGTCAATTTAATGTGTACGATCAAAATTGTCAATTTAATGTGTACGATCAAAATTGTCAATTTAATGTGTACGATCAAAATTGTCAATTCACACAAAACTTCGGTTTTAAGCAGTGCAGTAAAAGCGAATGCTTATAAAAAGCTATAGGCCCTATCCCCGCGTAATCCGATTAGGTTATACAAAAGCTTTTGGTATTATACCGACATTTTATTTCGGGTTTATATACAGTGGCTCGCTCTGGGTTTAGTTAGTTTAATCATATTTTATTGTAAATTGTTTTACATATACATAAACATAAAGACAATTTATACATGCTGGTGTAACATTTACAAATGGATTGGGCCACGAGTTATGCCAACTCAGTGAACGGCCCGTTCCACATGAAATAATATTCATATAAATGCAATCAAAATGGGCCAATGTATGTGTGCAAATTATACTGATATCTTAAACCTGAACACAAATTGGAAATTAAATAAGTTTCAAAGAATGGAAAAAAAAAACAAAAAAACTGTTAGAACCAAACATTAGGAAAAATCATATCAGTAAAAAAAAAAAAAATTGTTTTTAAATATTAGCATAGAAAGAGAAAAAAAGGATAGGAATATTGAACCAGATTTGAGTCTATACTGCGTTGTTCGACCGACTGCGCCCCCGCTAACACACCAACCTACCCCGCAATGCACCAGCGCCAGCCCATACTGATAGAAACATGTAAGAGATATGGAACGCCAAATCTACATATACTCAAATATTTGAAGAGGTCTTTAAATAATTGGAGAGCTCTCCAATTCAATTATTGATATCAAAAATTGATTTAAAGCGCGCAATAAATGAATTGAAGACCTCTCCAATTCAATTGAAGATATCAAAAATTAAGGTGTATTTCAGCTGTTTTTAAGAGCTCTGTAATTGAATTGAAGAGGTCTCTAATTGATTTGAAGACCTCTGTAATTGTTTAATAGCGCGCTACAAATTAATTAATAGAGGTCTTGAATTCAATTAGAGACCTCTCTAAATCAATTTGAGCGCGGTGAAATCCAATTTTAGATGTCTTGAATTCATACCAAATTTACATATACTCAATTATTTGAAGAGGTCTTCAAATATTTGGAGAGCTCTGTAAAATATTTGGAGAGGTCTATAAATCAATTTTTGATATCAAAAATTCGTTTGTAGCGCGGTTTAAATCCATTAATTTGGAGACATCTATAATTCAATTGAAGAGGTCTCCATTTAAATTGTAGACCTCTATAATTGTTTTATAGCGCGCAAGAAATGAATTAATGATATCAAAAATTGATTTTGAGAGGTCTATGATTGAATTGTACCGCGCTTCAATTGTTTTTTTTTGAGAGCTCTCTATTTCAAGGTTGTACATGGATTATATTGAAGCGCGGTATAAATGAATAAGAGACCTCTCTAAATAAATTTTTGATATCATTAATTCATTTCTTGCGTGCTGTAAAACAATTATAGAGGTCTCTAATTCAATTGGAGACCTCTTCAATTGAATTATAGATGTCTCTAAATCAATGGATTTAAACCGCGCTACAAGCGAATTTTTGATGTCTTTAATTAATTTGTAGACCTCTCCAAATATTTTTCAGAGCTCTCCAAATATTTAAAGACCTCTTTAAATACTTCGTAAATATGTAGATTTGGCATGTATTAACATCGATTTCAAGATATCTAAAATTGAATTTCACCGCGCTCAAATAGATTTAGAGAGGTCTCTAATTGAATTCAAGACCTCTATAAATTAATTTGTAGCGCGCTATAAAACAATTACAGAGGTCTTCAAATCAATTAGAGACCTCTTCAATTCAATTACAGAGCTCTTAAAAACAGCTGAAATACACCTTAATTTTTGATATCTTCAATTGAATTGGAGAGGTCTTCAATTCATTTATTGCGCGCTTTAAATCAATTTTTGATATCAATAATTGAATTAGAGAGCTCTCCAATTATTTAAAGACCTCTCTATTACAATTTTTGCGCGCTATAATTATTTGGAGATATCTCTAATTGAAATTGAGACCTCTAATATTATTTGAAGAGCTCTCCAAATATTTAAAGACCTCTTCAAATATTTGAGTATATGTAGATTTGGCGTTCCATAAAGAGAGGGACAGCTAACTGCTTGTAAATCGCTTGGTACTCTTTATAAAAATTTGAGTTTCCATAAATAGGCTCGCTCTGGGTGTTGTATTTGATGTCGTTGCTAAAGGCTTGCTGTTTCTTACACAACAATTCCATCTGTTTTTGTTTTTAAAATTATTAGGAATCATTACGTCCTTCAAATGTGTCATGAATTATGCCACATTTCTAACATATTAACAGATGCATTACGAGATTCGTTTTGTAGCCATTCGCATTATAATTGCCCGGTACCGGTATATTCCATATCAGTAGCAGTTGGTTACAATGTACACGACATAGTCGTCAGTGTGAGCGCTATATTTACTCTCGCGTGCAAATTTATTTTCAGTGTCATTGGCTACACACATACATTATTATGATAATAATTAGTGTAACAGTTCTATGACATATCAACTCACTGGCTGCGCGCAAGTTGGTCACGGAATTTACTTCATGTATGTAATAACATGTATGTATATACGAGTACAAATAAACCCGTGAAAGAATAACTATCTCATTCCGGGGAGCTGCATATGAAGGTATCGGGAAAATTTCTGTGTCACTCTTTTTGTATCCTAAGGGATGTCTGTTCACACCATGCTCGTAAAATACATGTACAGATCTATTTAAATACAAATGTATGTCCATTTTCATTCACACCGTAAGGATGGGATTGTAATAGATCTATTATCGTTTTAATGTTTGAAGTTTGATTCTAAATTTTCAAGATGTGCGATCGTAGTCTATTCAGTCACGGAAAGTAACTATATTTCCGTTTCAACTTTGTTACGAATTTTGTAAAACTTAACAGCATTGAGATGTATTTATTTAATTACACAAATGCACCTGTGAATGTGAATACTTCTTTTAAACTAAAGGTCGGGTAGTACACGAGTGGTATTTATCGATCGATACCTGGCTACTGAGGTATTAGACAGTACACCCCTATTTTGAGCGGTTATTTATAATAGAATCTTCCACTTAAAAGTTGTATCGGATTTTAGCTAGTGTATACGTCTGTATGAAACTTTATTATATACTTTCATATTGGCCCGTTCACTTTGCCTTAGAGAGTTCGTTCAGTATTCTACGGTACTGCACGTTGGCAAGGAATGCTGAACGTTGGCAAGGGGGGCGGTCCTAGCGATCAGCTGTACGGACTATTTTATTTGTTTGCAAACATTGTTTTACTGAGGTTTATATGTCGAAGTGTGACCGTTTTTTACAATTAAATAAATTACGGTCTTAAAATAAAAAAAGAAACTTCAATCGTTTTCAAGTAGACGTAAAAGAATTTCATTTTTAAAAAGGTTCGAATTTTTTAGGGCACGCAATACCAGTTCTGGTTACGAAAGTTACTGGTACGTATTTCAGCCAAGTATTGATAAACAAAATGAACGATGTTTTGCATGTAGTCATAAGAAAGAGAAAACATTTTTAGGAACGTACATCAAGTTTATGTATTCACATTTCAAAGTACAAACCTGCATCCGTAGGAAAAGTTTTGCGTTTTTCAAAACAAGATGGCGGACGGCAACTGAAATTTCTAACCGTATAATTGACGTCAACGTTTCTTCTAATAAATGACGTCACGTATAAACAACAATATTGAATCGAGTCTATTAATACGCAATAAAGAAAATGTACATGGTGAAATAGTACGCTAGTTGTCTGAGAAATTTCAAGATTCATTTATTGTTTTTTGCTAACAGAATGTAATTTTTGTTCATATTCAATATGAAAGTATATAATAATATAGGTTATTGAACTTGTATGGCGAAATATTACTTCCCGCCAAATCAACTCGTTCCAAGTAATATTTCACCATACAAGTTCAATAACCTATAATACTATCGGGAAATGCTGTACAATTATCGCCACGGCTGTATGGACGGACCTTTATAAAATTTGCTTCAAATCAAAGTCAATTCACATAAATTGTGCAATTTTTTAAAACACAATTATTATGTAGTACTTGCTTGAATCATTGAATTAATACTCAAATGAAAATGAGTTAAGTAAACTAAAAAGTGTTTTTAATATTCAGAAAAGTCCATTGCAGAAGAATATAGTACCCAGTACAATTAAAAAAGGGTAATGTTGACTCACCTATATTCACACATTTTATGTGCTGCCACTGGTCACAAAGATCACAAGAGACTGCAAGATGGTGCTTATAGACCGGTCTTGGACATTCTATACATGGAGCTGAATTAGCAGGCATTTTTACTTTTCAGTTTAACCAGGGATCGTTAATATAATAAATCCTGGTTTAACTAAGAAAGTTGTGCCCTTTCAGTCTCATTCAACCATAATATGTAAAGCTTATTAGCGTGACTCAATCTCCTCATTCTACTCAAACTTCTTAATCTTATCATTTTACACAAGGTGCACACAATAGCACTTTGAGATAATTGATTAATTAGAAAAGAAGCAGCATTACGTGATAATTGGCTAATTAAGTATACACCTTAATGTCTGATCAGAGTCAATGTGTGGAAAACTTGTGAAAAACTTAATAAATTTATTTAACTTCATAGTTACAGTCTGCGTTACACATTCCTGTTTAATAAGTAAAAAATTATGTAACAGTTTATTAATTTTTGCCATACAATGGTATTTTCATTAACATGAAGATGTATACCTATTAATAAAAATAGTTCTTTATTTTTTACATCTTATTTCTTATCATGCTTATTCACATTATTCACACTCGATCAATCCAAACTCAAATCTGCAACTTATAATAATCAAAATATATCATCAAAATATTCATAATAATAATAGGATTATTATCTAAATTAACAGACATCTCTTAATACTCAATATCTAAGGTAAATGCACTTCCATATATATAAGTTTATTTGGGGGAAAAATGTCTTGGGGGAGAAATGACTAGGGGAGAAACGACTAGGGGAGAAATGACTAGGGTGTGAAACATCTGTAAACCGTTTTAACCAGGGCCTTCACATAATCCTCATAG